>CAJHQQ010003437.1:0-44083 GCA_905132885.1 Moricandia moricandioides
AAACTACCATAATTCGGTTTTGGTAGAAACACACAATTTACAGTTTTGGCAAAAAGTACAATTATATTTTTTGGTGGCATCCGTTATAACGGCTTAACTAACTAAGCTGATTTCATGCTGACATCTGGGCTTTAGTGACTTTTGGCCTAGTTCGCTTCATCAAGACGTTTATCGACATTGGCCCAAACAGAGATAGCTAAGGTGACTTTGGGCTTGTTCAGAGTTGAAGCCCATTTAACAAAACTCCACCTCTTTGACTTCAGAAAGCTTACGAGAAAACTCAGACACACAAAGTTAATTCTCTCTCTCTTGCCGCCGGTTTGCTCTCTTCTCTCTCTAGAGTGTTCCAATGCGATTATTCGCCAATCTCTTCCTCTTCTTCGATCTTCACCGTAAAACTGACACTTCAGTTCAAGTTGTTAACTTTGGTAGAACCTTACTTGTCCATATCCGTTTCTTTTAGATCAAGTTTTAGAACTATGATCTTCTCTGGATCTTTGAAGCTAACCCCTTTTCTCTTTTGTTTTCATGTGTATCTTCTCGGATCTACAAGATTCATCTTCCACCTGTGCAGGATGATCCCTGCATGTCTTCATCAGGTAACTTATTTCTTAGATCCATTCACGCATAGTACACACATGTCTTTTTTTCTTCGGTTTAAGCCTTCTGAAGAACTTTTCTAACCCACATCTTTTGTCTTCTTTTTTTTGAGTTCGAAGATCCGAGAACATCATTTATAGTGATGACGATTCAGCTGACTGAGTAGCTGACTTTCTAACATCAACTATAAATTTGAATAGGCCATGTTTCCAATACTCCACCTGAAGCTTCAACCCCGAGAAAGCTTCAACTCTCTCAGGTAGCTCCACTATTTGATTTTTTTTGGTGTACTTGATCTTCTTTTAGATAGTTCAACATATCTTCTTAGTCAAATCTAACCATCAAACACCTTTATTTTGTTTTTCGAGGTACACACGAGGAGTTACCTGGAGCCACAATCGTAATCAGGCGATGTTCAAACCTTCAAGGCATAGCTGGAACTTATTTCCAAGTACCGTTTTGGTTAGAAAATCCACTAGGTTGATGGACGTATGAATTTTAGATAAAGTAACACATCATTTTGCAACAATATCTCTGATGAAATGAAACTCTTTGTCCATATATTTAGTTTGCTCATGATGCACTGTGTTCTTGGATATGTGACTGCACTTTGAGAATCGCAATGTATCCATACACTGCCCTTTTTAAAACCCCATTTATGTGCATAAACCTTTTAGCCAAATAACTTCTTTCACATCCAGAGTAAGCCATGTACTCTGCCTCTGTGGTTGATAGAGCTACAACTGACTATAGACCTGACTTTCAAGACACGGTGTTTCCTCCAACTTTGAAGACTATCCCTGAAACTGATCTTCATTTATCTAAATCTGTAGTGTAGTCTGCGTCTGAGAACCCTTCAATACCAAACCATGTTCCTTTCTTGAATCTCAAACCCATATCATAATCTCCTTTTACGTACCTTAGTACCCATTTAGTAGCTTCCCAGTGTTCTCTTCTAGGATGTGACATGAATCTTCTCACTAACCCAATGCAAATCCCAAATCCGGACGAGATCCCACCATAGCATACATTAGATTTCCAATCACACTTGCATATGGAATATTCTTCATATGTTCAAATTCTCTAGCTCTCTCCTTAGGATGTAGACTCTTTATTTTGAATTGAGAAGCCGTAGGAGTTACCACTGATTTGACTTCAAACCTTCCAAATGTTCTTAGGACCTTCTCTATGTACTTTTGCTGGGATAAGCTCAAAGTTCCTTTTTCTCGGTCTCATATGATATCCATCCCTAGTATCCTAGAAGTTTTCTCAGATCCTTTATCTCAAACTTCCCACTTAGACTATCATTTAAAGCCTTAATTACTCCTTTTTTCCAGAAGCTATAAGCATGTCGTTTACTTAGAGTAGTAAGTAGACGACTTTCTTTGTGTTTACATCCTTCATGTGTACACATGAATCAAACTTACTTCTTGTGAACTCCAGTTCTTCATAAATCCATCAAACTTCAAGTTCCATTGCCTTGGAGACTACTTTAAACCATATAAGATTTTTTTCCAACAAACATACCTTATTCTCATCTCCCTTTCTGATAAACCCCTTTATCTGTTCCATTAGGATTCGTTCTTCTAGTTCCCCATGAAGAAAAGTTGTCTTTACGTCCACCACTGGAGAGAATATCTCATTGTAGTAAATCATTTCCTTCTGTGAGAACCTCTTAGCCACCAGTCTGACTTTAAAACTCTTGTCCTCAACACCTGGTATCCCTGGCTTTAGCTTGAAGATCCATTTGCAGTCAACCAGCTTATGGTTCTTAGGTCTCTCAACTAAGACCCAAGTGTCATTCTTTTCCACCGAAACCATTTCCTGAACAGCTGCATTTTAGCAGAATTTCCTTTCCTTACTCTGCATAGCCTCCTTGTAAGACTTAGGTTTTTCAACTTCTAAATCTTCTGCCACAATAATGAATATGCGACTAAGTTGGCATCTTCAAACCTAGATGGAGGTATTACATTCTTTCCACAACTCCTGTCTCTGGCAAGTACATACTCATCCAATGAATGTCCTCTAGAAGTAGAATTCCCATCTTCTCCATCTGAATATTTTGAACCAGTCTCTTCCAAATCTAGATCCTCTACATCAAAACCCTACGGTTTTCAGAACTAGAACATGATCCATATAAAGAAGATGTCTCTACAATCTGAAAATAATTTGATGAAGGATCCTTAACCAAATTATTACTCAATGTTACTCTTTTTCCTTTCTTCTTATCCATTGAGCTCTGAATCTGCTTATCATGGGTCGTAGAGCTATTAGTACCTTATCTGTTTTTATTGATATGCTCAAATTAACTCTAGAGCAATTTTATTCTCTCAAATAAGAGGTTTAGTTGTAGTACTTAGGGATCGAATCCACATGGAGCGCGAACACACAATAAACTCAATACAGTCACGATTAAGCTAGGTAAATAGATTTAAAGCAGTAAATAAAGCAAAGCAGTTGATTGATTAATTGGTTTGTAAGCAATAATAATAAATAGCTAGATCTAGGATTTCGGGATGTGAATTATAATGGATAAAACCAAGGGGTTTTCAATCATAGAACACCAATTTAATTAGTAAATATATTATAAGATATATCTATCATATGGCTAGGCTCAGAGTCTACAACTTTCGTGTGCAAACTCAGAATGACTGTTGATTGATGGTATGCAAACGATATCGATCGATGACTTTCTTAGTCAAACATTAAACAATCAGATTTGATTGGTTCACTTAGAATCACTAGACCATTTTCTTGATTGTCCCTAGTAACTTAAGTTCATCAGAGATATTTCAAGTATTGATCATGCAATAACACAATTCTCAATATCCTAATATCATGGTTCTAGGTAGCTAATCAAGAACACAAACAATAAGTACAAATCTGATAATATATATAATAATCACCCTAACAATTCTATTGTTTGACTAATTCATCAAAACCTTTAATAAATCTTAAATCTAATAAGGTGACTACTCATACATGATCAAATAAATATAAATCATAGATGAACAGAAGAGAAATCAATTATAAAACCAAAGGAGTTCGAGGAGGATTCTAAAGTAGTTCCTCCCTTCTATCCTAACATAAAACTAATAACAAGATAAAGTGTAGAACGCGTAACCGTCAACAATGGCTTATAAAACATAGAAATAGGGTTTTAGGTCATTCAAGGGCATTCTGGTAATTTGTGGTAACTTCTGGTTCTAAGTCGGTCTTGAAATATACTTGGCCTGAGTTCTTGCATCACCGCCGATCAACACCAAGGGTCTGTGCTCTGATACTACTTGTAAATGCTTGGATACGCTTGATATATGCTTGGTTGTGATCATATCTTGCGATCTAAGGTTTGATTCATTGAGTTCTTGGTATGTATGAGCTTAAACGTAAAGAACAAAAAGATTGTTTACCCTGACTTCGTTGCCTAATGTCTGGGGAGATATCAAAACTCTCAAGATTTCATTATAGCTCTTTGATCGATACAAAGTCTCGGTATAATCTCATACACTTCGAAATACACCACTGGTAAGCGGATTCTTGTCAGAATAAGCTTCGGAATCTCCTACGCCGTCTCTGTTGCTCTTCTCTCTCGAGATAAGACTATCTCTCTCAATCTCTATATCGTTTCTTCTCTTCTCACTTCTCTTCTGTACTTTACAGGTTATGAGCTCGCGAGGAAGAAGATGCTGACTCATCATCCGTTATAACGGCCTAACTGACTAATCCGACTTCATGCTGACATTTGAGCTTTAGTGACTTTCAGCCCAATTCAATTCATCAGGACGTTTATCGACTTTGGCCCAAACAGAGATAGCTGAGGTGACTTTGGGCTTTCTCAGAGTTGAAGGCCATTTAGCAGTGGGAAAACACGATTTTATGTTTTTGGCGGGCAAACACAATTTTACAGTTTTGTGGAAAATGCGATTTTTTCCGTTTTGCCAGGAAATCATGATTTTACGATTTTAACGGAAAAATACTATTTTACGTTTATGTCTGAAAAATACGATATTATAATTTTGACGAGAAAACACGATTTTACGATTTTTTCGAGAAAATGAGATTCTTTCGGTTTTGTCAAAAAATAAGATTTTCTGGTCTTGACATATATAAAGAGAAGAAGAGAAGAATCACACTGTATATCTTCCTGAGTATTTGCTTGTGGAGATATTCTCTAGGGTTTCAAAGAATTCTCTGGCTCTACCTCAAAAGGGTGGAATGCTCTTATTAAAAAAAAAAGAAGGGAAACTTGAGAAGAAAACTCTTTTTATCATGTTAAGAGATTCGTCAAAAGAAACATGTTAAGAGATTATTGGGTATATTAAGCTAGGCTTGGTTGATCTCCACGATATTCACAACTACAACATTGTATAGGTAATAAGTCTGTTCAGCCTCATTTATCTTCTTTCTTCTTCTTCGAAAAAAGTCCACATACGACACATCTTTCACTGCGACGGCCTATTTTTATTCATCATCATGGACGAAAGACCGCTTGATTGGATTCTAAATATAATTCCATTACCTACAATCCTCATGTAATAACGAGTTCAAAATCTTGAGGGTGCATCATCAATCACCAACGAGAGATCATATCCCTATGGCCGGATTTGAATAATGCGTCATGCACCGTCACCTACTCAACTCATAAAGTCGGAAGCACAATATTCTGAACCGGGAGCACGAAGCCCAACATAATCAGGAATGAAATACATCTCCCTCCATCCTTTGATCTCCTCCACTCTGATCGCATAATAGGGTTACACCTTTTGGAGCATAGTGGTGGAATATGATATCGACACTACTACTACTTACTGAGGTTGATCGATGGGTCCGACAAACTATCAGATCCGGAAGCAGAAGAGCTGATTTTTCTCTTTAATTTAACCCTAGTACTTACTGAAGAGGTAGGAAAAAGAATCCAAACAGGAGGATCATTCTCGACCTGAATACCGGAAATAATCCATACAGTAAACCATCTCACCGAAAACCCCGAGGAAGAAAAACTAGAAATAAAATATAGCTAAAACCTATAGTTATAAAACATACCGTCAAAATGATTAAACAAAGAAAGTGGGGAGCAAAGATTTTGCAGTGAAAATCAGAAATCAGAAGAAAGAGATCGCAGCAGAAGAAAAAGGGAATGTGGATATTCGATTTAGCGATAAGAGAGAAATAAAGAGGAAGTAAATATAAAAGAGGGGGTGAAAGAGCCTTGCTTTATTCTGGGATAAGCCACCAGAAAAAAATGAAGTCGGATGAGATTCAAAAATCGAGAAATTAAATCAGAAATTAATATCTCCCTCATTGGTAACTTCTAAGATTTATCGTCTCTAGCGACAATGTCCTAGGTCAAAGTTGAAAAAAACAGGAAATAACTCCAGAATAACACAGCCATAAGCCAGAAGACAGTTGTCGATGTCAAATTTGAAAAGTGACTGATATTTGTGATCATATCCAACCGTACCAAGATGCCTAGCTACGGTAATTTGACTTATACATTCAATTAAGCGATAAGAGAGAAATAAAGAGGAAGTAAATATAAAAAGAGGGGGCGAAAGAGCCTTGCTTTATTATGGGATAAGCCACCAGAAAAAATGAAGTCGGATGAGATTCAAAAATCGAGAAATTAAATCAGAAAATTAATATCTCCCTCAACAGTAACTTCTAAGATTTATCTTCTCTAGCGACAATGTCCTAGGTCAAAGTTGAAAAACAGGAAATAACCCCAGAATAACACAGCCATAAGCCAAAGACATTTATTGATGTCAAGTTTGAAAAGTGACTGATATTTGTGATCATATCCAACCATACTAAGATTCCTAGCTACGGTAATTTGACTTATACACTGATCTCCGGCTTCCGAGCCTTGAACCTCCCCCCTCATAAGCAGAATAGCAATATATTTAGAAGGAAACATCTGATCTAGGCCATACACACCAGGTTAGGTCAGGAATACTTGCTCAACCTACGGGCTATACATCTCCCTTTAGGCCATGATACTTCCAGAACATATGACTCTGGTGAAGGCCATGAAACCACAATAGTATATGACACAAGGATATATGCCCATAAGGCTACACGACTAGAAACTTCCATCAAACGATATTTCCATTCAGACTATTATGCTGCTTAGGCCTTGTTCCCAATAAGTCAAAAAGACTTTGTGTAGCATCCCCGATCCTGGAAAGGATCAGAAGGATGGATCTTGGACAAGTGAATGAGAAAATTGGTCGAGAGACCTCAAGTCAAACGTCCCAAGCTCTGGATAAAAGAGTAAAGTGATCTAGGAGCCTCACATAAGGCCTATACATTTCAATAAAACAGTGGATGTCTTGATTCAGATTATAAGGAATGATTATGAACAAGATATGATGAAGGAATGATCGGAAATGATCATGAAGTGACTCAACCAGGTCGAGAATGGACCAAGGGGCTTAGTAACATGTAATAAGATAAGGGAAAAGAGCTGGATGATATGTAGAAGCTCAGTTATCAGCTTAAACTCTCGCTGACAGCTCACACCAGATGGATACTAGTAGAACACTAGCTGGACATTCACTGACCATCTCACACTAGCTGTACGAAGTGAATATCAGTTGGGTAAGCTGCAGTAGCTTATTTACCAGCTAAACACTAGCTGGGGATTCACTGGCCAGCCCACAGTAGCTGAACACTCATTCATCAGATCACACTAGCTAAGCTAGCTTGCCGAGATGGCGATTTGCTAAACTTAGCTGACCAAGATGGTTGGCTACTGACCTAGCTGGGTGGTCTGACACTCTAGGTGGGTTGTTGGAAAGTTCCAGATCCGTCTAGTAACTGCAAGGCCCAAGGGTTGGGATATGGACCATTGATTAAATCAATGGCCAGAACTAAGGCTGAAGGGGTGCAACCCTTAGAAAGGAAACTGGTCCTTCTCCTATAAATAGAAGGCAATTAAGTGGGTTTTCATGCACTCCAGGGCTTCCTCCTACACCCTGAAACATAGAAATAAAATGGTATATGGCCGGACTGAACTATCCAAGGCCAAGATGTGCATGAAGGCAAGCATGAGACTGTTTTGTGGGCAATCAATAGGGAAGTTATGCATGACCCATTGATGAGTTTTGATCATTGTGGACATCACCCAAGGCCTTATACAGAGCCTTAAAACACACACAAATGGTCAGGAGAGAAGAGAGAAGGCCGGAATTCACTCTCCATGGCCAAGGAAGCTTTAAGGGCAGATGTGTGGAAAGCAGATTCATGGGAGTTCAAAGGCAGATATGTGCGACCCATATTATCATGGATATTAACATGATCAGGCTTCATAAAGGCGTGTGTTGGGGGTGCATGATCGTTCATGATTAGGAGGGGCACATGATCTTACATGATCAAGTATAAGGTAATTGATTTGTGATTTCTTCTCGGATTACTTTTCTGTCTCTTGTTGGAAGGATCATGACCAACCATAAGATGCCTCTTGAAGGCAATATATTGTGATATTTTATAAGGATCTAATACCTTGAGGAAGTTGTCGAATCTTAGTTGATCTAACTAGTCCATGTGGGATGATAGTTAGATGCTACACATCGGATAGTTAGTCATAGTGGATCATGGGATCGAGACAATCTGGTTTCAAGGAATCAGGGTATATGTTTGGATCTGAACAACAATGATCCATCTCAAGCATGGAGAGACGCGGCCTTCATAAAGTAACTGTTATTGTCGGTTATGGGTAAATGCCGAGAGTAGTTGGGTTTAGTAACTAATTCGAGCAGTTACGAATATGTTGGATAACTGCCATGAGCGGTCGGGCCGTGATATGGGTAACTGCTAGAGTAGTTGGATCAGGTAACTGCCATTAGAGGTTATACCCGAGGGATAACTAACGTACGAGTATGGACTGATCACAGTTGGGAAATGACGGCCATAATCCACGAACAATAGGAGTAATAACTTGATCAGAGGATACATCGGTTGTAAGAGCAAGACAGATTGGCTTGTTTGGTATATTGTTCCAGGCCGATTAGGTAGGAGTGAAGAAACATCAATTCCAAGTCATGTGGGGTGGTTGGTTGATTGACTTGTGATATGATAAGAATTCTTAGTTCAGAAGATGGACTTGGTACCATATCCTATAGGACAAAGGGAAATAAGACAGTGCATGAGTCAAGAAGAGGCTCGATGCATGTCTTTAGTGAATGAAAACTTCTCAATGGTTATTTAGTCTGTAGGGATGGTTAGTTGAATGGATAAGTACCAAAGAGAAGGGTATGTATATGTACAAGGAGATGTAAATGATTTCAAGGCAGCTAGTCGAAGTGTATAAGAGCTGGAAAAGGTACATGGTAGTTGGGAATAACTCAGTGTTAGCTCAGCTCAAGTGTGCCAGCCCGATGAGCTGGATGTACTATCTCAGTCAGATGGGAACATCTCGTTCTTAGCTCAGCTCAAGTGTATCAGCTAGATGAGCTGGATGTACTACCTCAGTCAGCTGGATTAGCTGGACCGATGAGCTAACAAGGTCCGTGGATGTGGCAAAGGTATGACTTACCAATTACTTGGGTATATAAGTATCTTGCTAGGATGCTGGTAGAAGGGTTTAAATGGAACCTCGGATCAGTGTGACTGGAACTGTTCCAATGATTGTTCTATAAGATGAATGGTGGTAAGTGAACTGGCCAAGGCATGGACAATTGGACCGGACAATTTTAGGATGGGTTATAGATCAATGGTTAATAGAGAATACTCTGCGTATTGTTGAAATGATCTAAACTAGAAAATGACTAAGTTGGTCGTAAACTAAGGTCTAAGATAGCCTCGCCTTTAGGGGAAATTATATATAAGGGCGAAAAAATGAGAGGTTCGACTAGGACATGGCCAAGATGACGAAGGACATCGACCACGGCTTAGGCATCCAGGTTGGGGCCCTTCATTCTGGTCGTTCTTAAGGACATGTGCCTCTATGTCACAACATCCTACCTTAATAAAATTGTTGACGGCTCATGCCACAACAACTAGTGTGATTGGTGAATCGACGTCATACTCCCTAACCTACAAGGGAAGTGTTGCTAAGGCACAAATCAATTATCTGATAAGCATAAGTTATTCTACACCTTCAAACATGAACCCGAAAATAAAGGGAAAACTGTTGAGGATAATTAATTCAGGAATTATTTAACATGGTTCAAGCAGGAAACCAATCTTTTGTTTATTGCATATGCGTCAAGTATTTCTCCTATCTCCGGACTAAAAAAGGAAAACATCTGAGAAAATGGAATATTTTCATATCACATGATATGGTCGAATTCAACCTAGATCTCGCCAAGGAAAACCTATAAAAGGGATCCTAAAACCCAAAAAGAAAAACATGTGATAGTCAACACTTTGACTACAAACAATGCCATCCTTGACCTAAAACACAAAAAACAAATGTTTTAGGCGCCATAATTTATTGAATGGTTAACGACAACAAATTTTAATTTTTGCTCGTAGTTCAGTGGTTCTGTCCTTAAATTGTGGTTTGAATTCGTCCAGTTCGAGGCTTTTTACGGGGAATGCGTTTATTTCTAAAAGAAGTTGTGGGCGCCAAATTCTTTTTAGCTTTAGGCGTTAGATAATGGTGGGCTGGGCCTCACTACAAGTAGGCAGCTAGAACTAAGAGCACTCTCAATATGGTGTTCTAACTCTAGGGTTCTCAAAATACATATATGTGTATGTATATATTTATATTTTAAGAATCCCACTTTAATTTTCTCACTTTCCGGCTCTCCCAATTTTCTTTGAGAGATGAAATGTACTTTGAAGCTTCTTTGCAAGATTTGCGAATAAGAGAATTAACACTTCGTTGTCTGTGCAAACATTGAAGACAAGATATGAAAGGATTAAAGTAGGTTTAATTGATCATATATCAAGAAGAGTATAACATATTGGAGTCGTAAGTTCAAAAAAAAAACATATTGGAGTAAGAACTCTCGTTCTACATATCTGCTAGTGTAAAAGTAGATTGGATATCGTGTCTCCTCTCCTAGGGGTGACCTTATATTTATAGTAGATAGTCGGTGTATCCCTTAAGTTGATGAAACAGAAAATTGTGACTAATTTGTTAGATGCTAAGTTTTTGTTTTTTTTTTATAATAACATTTGAAGTTAAAATTTTGAAAAATACATAATTCTGCAGAATGAGATTTTTTCAGATTTTGACGGATGAACTTAATTTTGCAATTTTGACTGTAAGAATACACAATATGCAGTTTTGGCAAAAGAATATGAGTTTATGAATTTAGTGAGAAAACCAATTTTATGATTTTGACCGAAAACAATTTTTTTTTTATTCAGCGGGAAACCACCATTTTCTGGTTTCAATGGGAAACATGATTTTTCTGTAAAAAAAAAACATTTTTTCCAAATCTAACAAGAAATCTTGATTTTTCGGTATTGACGGGAAAACACAATTTTATAAAAAAATGTTTGGAAAACATAATTGTAAGGTTTTTGAATGGACACTACAATTTTCCGATTTTCGGCAAGAAAATGCAATTTCTAAGTTTGACGGGACATTGCAATTTTCTGGTTTTGGAGAGAAATGTGATTTTTTTTGTTTTGACAAAAAAAAAGAAGAAGAAATTTTATGGTTTTTGTGGGAAAAACAAGATTTTACGGTTTGAGGAGAAAACGATATTTTATGCTTTTAGCGGGAAAACATAATTTTGCGTTTTGATAAGAAAACAATTTTTTTAATGTTTTGAAAGAAAGCATGATTTTTAGATGAAAACACATGTGATCTCTAGTTTTTGCGGGAAAACATGATATTATGATTTTGACAAGAAAACAAGATTTTATGTTTTTGGTGGGAATACATATTTTAACATTCTAGCGAGATATTGTCATTTCACGTTTTTGACGAGATAATATGATTTTATGGTTTGGGCGGGAAAACTTTTTTTACTTTTTTGAGAGAAAATGTGATTTTATGGTGAGAAAATACAATTTTATGATTTTGGTGGAAATATATGATTTTTAGTTTTGACGGGAAAACGAGATATTTGGTTTTGTTGGGAAACAAGATTTTTGGTTTTAGCATGAAAAATGATTTTCTAATTAAAAATATTATATAATATATATAATCACCAATTTAATTAATTTTTATATTTTTATTAAGGGTATTTAGGTCTTTTGGCTTTTCAGATGTAAATGTAGCATCTAAACTCTAAATTTTTTTTACATCTAATTATCTAGATATTCTAGATACTATAGATTTTGCATCTAGACAGAGTTGGGCCTGACTAGATGCTATTCTAGCACATGCTTGAGGCCAAAAATCAGTTAAATTGTTCCAAGGGCGGATTTTTTTGCAAGAGACGCCTATAGCTCAGTTGGTAAGCGTCCTTATTTGTTCACTAAGGTCACGGGTTCAAATTTTGAACATATTTTCAAAAAGGAAAACGAACAGGGATTTAGCTTATAATTTGTGTATGATATTATTATTATGTTTTAAATGATTTTCCAAAGTATTTTGTCATTTGACATTCAATAGCACACAATTTAAATTTGTTATCAAAGGAATGAAAGGAGTGGTTATTTATACTTGAAAATAGAACAAACTCGTTATCATTTTTCATAAATTGACAGCTAAATTATTCTTATTTGTTTATAGTCTATAATCGACATCATAATATTCTTAATCAAATTATTTCCTTAGAACCCGCATATTTCATTTGATTACCAAACAAAGAAAAATTTAACACACAAAACCAAATTATTAATGGGAGATATTTATATTTTCATAACTTTAGTTTCAGTAAAAATCACTTAACACATCTTTCAAAATTCTGGCCTATTATCTCCACTAGGTTAATGTTGTTCCATAAGAAACACCAGAGGAATGTAGATTATTGTTAAGAGAAGATTATTCTCTTTCTTTACAGGAGATATTTGTTTATTGTCGCCGTTGAATTTCAACTCGCAAAATATCGGTGCCTCATCGGCATCATTAATTTCAAATTGAGCCTCCTTGAAATTTCCTTTTTTGAGGTAATTCAAACCTGAGGTTAACATGTGAGCGCTCTTAGAGTAAAGCTTAAGGCAATCTTCCAACGACCTCTTACTAAGGCTACTCTTATATTTCTTCTCTTTTATAATTTTTTCCACAATTCTTTTCACGTTCGTTAAGTATGATACGGCGTTATTCGCTCCTACCATGATCAAATCATTGATATTTCTCGCTTTTTGACTCTCCGGATTCTCTTTGAGAGTTGCAATGCAATCCTTTTCGAAATGTGGAATGCTTTCCACTATTATAGAATGTGAAATGTTTTTGCAAGATTTTTGAATCAGTGAATCTGCCACTTTGTTGGCCATACAACCACTGAAGAGAAGAACAAACAAAACAATGTACATCAACATTTTCAGTGTGTATTGTTTTTTGAATAGTGGTATATTGTAACTTGTGATTCCATTTAACAGCAAACAAAACAACTGTGTACATATCAGTAACCACATGCTTTTTTTAGATAGCTAATGACTCGCACTGCCACTCCACTTGCTTTATTGCCTTTTTTCTTGGGTCAATTTTTGTTTATGAGCCTATTTATTTCTTCGTTTAAAACTATTTTTATAAACGCTATGTTATTTGACCAAAAAAAAACGCTATGTTATATGTTGTGATGATATCTCTTAAAATGATATGTAAAAACAATAAGGTGAAATCACTGGCGGAGCCAGAAATATTTTTTATTGGGGGCAAAATTAATTAGATTATTTATTAATAAAAATATTTAAATAAAATATATTTCTCTATAAATAATTATTTATTATTATATAAAGTGATAAACTTCTGGTATTTAAAACAAATATTTGTATTATTATATATTTTAACATATAACTTTAATATTTCTGTACAAAAATAGATCTATAGTGTTTATCTGTTAAGACTAACAAAATAACAAAACACATATGGAGAATTAATAAAAACAATAATAATTATAGAATCAAACTAGTTAACCAACTGAAAATATATAAAAAAATTATTAAACAACCTCTTTAAATAAAATATGGATGATGTCAAAAAAATATGAAAAAAAGAAAATGCATTAAATATTCTGCTATAGATATGTTTACGTTAAGCCAAATAGCCAACAACAAAATAGGAAAGAATCAATAATATGTTAAAACTGATAAATATTTATTAAAAAAAAAATCTAAAATGGAGAGGATTGAAGTGTCGACCCGTGCTTTGGTGGGGGCATGGAAAGTTTTTCACAGGGGGCAACACGAACTGACCTAATGAGAATTTTATGATTCTAGTAAAAATAATAATAAATATTGAAATTTACTGGGGGCAGCTGCCACCTTCTCTACTGTTGTAGCTCCGCCACTGGGTGAAATATAAAAAAACAATCTCTAATTTCAACTAAAAACATTTCTTTAGTTTTTCTCATTCCATAAACTTGTCTCATTAATTTTCATCAAAAACATAATTTCCCATTTTTATCGATGTATAATATAATTTTATCGATACACTTTTAAAATAACAATTTACATTTTCATGAAAAACAGACATTTATATTACACGATCTTCCTTATGAAACCTTGTATAGATCATTGAGATTTTTGATGATGTATATATATATATATATATCTCAAGATTCATCATTACATGATTTGAGTAAAGACGTACAAAATTAATCCCAAGACGAAGAAACCTTCCTAGCCATTGGAACACTTGGAAACAAACTATGCCCCAAGGAAGAAGATGAAGAAATCGTTCTCTTTCTTCTTAAGATATTTGTTTACACAAGCGGCTTCAAAATCCACCCCATCTTCTTGATTTTTCTACATGATATTCATTTCGTAAAACACATAAGGGGAAAGTAGTACTTATATATAAATGACCAAGTAATTAAGTCACTACTTTCGATTGCAAAATCAAGTGAGACTAGTTAAACATTTTTCTAAGTTGGTTTTGTCTTGAGATGCTAAGGAAATTACTAACAAGATACACTCACAACAGTTAAATGCTACAGCAAAGAAGTGTTTGGAGAATCATAGGATTATAGATGAAGACCGTTCAAGTGTTGATGTCAGCTAATGTGTCAATGCTGATATTGAATGTGCAATTTACTAAATATACAGAGTTAAATGAGTTCAATCCCAAAACATAGACACAAATGTCTTATATAAAGGTCAATTAAACCAACAAACCAAACTCTACAGGTCATATATATAACTGAAATCATCCCGCATTCAATTAATATATAGATAAATTATACCCCCCCACAAAAACCCAATAAATTATGTCACCCCCATGTTTTGGATAACAGATTAAAATGTTAACAAGTAATCTCCATTAACTTGCAATGTCCATTCACAAGTTATAGTGTTGTGTAATAAATGGCCGGATCTAGAGACAGCTGGATGAAATATTGTTTTTGGTCCCTACAATTTTGGAAAGATTTTACATAGATAAGAACCCCCAAATTATAAAAAAAAATTGTAAAAGTTCTTCAAGAATTGTTTTTTTTTTGCTAAAATTCTTTAAGAAATGTTTCAGGCCCCTAAAAACTAAAATCCGACCATACACATAACTAACAATCACCATTGGTCAAATCAGATTCCATACGACTAATTCAGCCAACTCATGATAACCGTACTAATTCATCAAGCATCACACAAACAATAAGTATGAAACATACTTCTTATGTTCATAAAGAGTGTCATTCTGACAATTTTTTTTACTACACAAAGAATGTCACTTTCGATTTTCAGTGCATTTTATATATATTAAGTTTAATATTAGTTAGAAAATGCATTGATCTTATTAAAAATTATTTATCTCAAACGATATTGGTTAAATAGTAGTAATTATTACGATTAAAAATACTTATAAATCATTTTCTTAATTTCTATGAAAAAATTATCAAAATAACACTTAAAAACGGACGGAGTATAAAACAAAAAAGAACAAAAAACAAAGCCACACAACATAGGTAGAGACCAAAAAATTATATTATGCGTGAAACATTAGTACACCACTAGTTATTTATAAAGTGACATTAAAAGTGTAAGAAGTATGTGTCAAGATTTTGTGATAAAAAAAATATGATATAATTTCGTACTTTTCTACCTAAATACATGTTGTAACATTTATTTGTGACACTTAAAACCCTAATTATTATGTTTGGCTTTGTAAGAAAATTACATTAAAATTAGTATCCATAGCCGGTTCGGTTAATTTTTTGTTCTTTTTTTTGTTGGTTATAGAGATATAGGATCTCTTTGGTTACTTATAAGGTTTAGTTTGGTTTCAGTTCTTTTATTTTAGTTTGGGGAACAATGTTAGGAACCATCTAATATCAGATAGAATTTTGATTCCAATTCGGTTCCATTTTTCAGATAATTTTGGTAATTTGGGTAAAAATATGATGTTTCAGTTTTCGGATTAAATATCGGATGGTTTGGCTAATTTAAACAATTCGAATAAAACCATCTAGGTAATTCGGTTCTTTAGGGTAGTTTGGATAATTTTAAATATTTTAGTTCGGGCAATATAGTTTTTGGGTAGTTCGGCTTATAAGTAGTATTTTAAATATATTTAGTAATTTTAAAAATAAATATAATTAATATTTTAGGTATGTAAAATATATTCTAGATATTATAATATTCATTCGGTTCTCGTTTAGATTTTATTTTTGGAGTTTTAGGAATATATGAACCACTTTATTATTTATAAACATCGATTTGGTATGGTGTTTGGTTCTGGTTTGGTTTTTAGTTCTCGTTTTATATGCACATGTCTAATATTAGTATTATATTGTATTCACATAATCACTAGTATTAATTACATAGTGGCACAAAATACTAGTTTTACTCAGTTGTCCAAAACAAACATTACAAGAATTTGCAAATAACAACTGTGGGAGTCCTTCTCTTGGCCATCTTTTTTATCCTTAACAGCCGTTCCACAGCCATGAAAACCTTTTTACTTTGAAGTATGATGATATGATAAATGTAGTATAACTAAATTTGGTATTGAAAATTGCATCTGTAAAAAATGAAAATGATTATTTTGGTATGCACTTTGGTTTTTGTAATGGTTGCTGAAATGAGTAGGACTTCGAATAGATAATTAATAAATCAAGGTGAATTGTAAGTACATTAGAAGTGGTTCGGCGACAAATCACTCAACTTGGTACAACTATAAAGGAATAAATCAAAAAGGTATAATTGCAGATAACTAATATTACCAATTCGAAGTGATGAGAGAAATTGAGTTTTAGTTTAAGTGATTTTGATTATATCTGACGGTTAAAATCGATAGGGTCGGTGGGGAGATAATACTCATGTGTCAAGTGTAGTTTTTCTAACTTGGTTAGAGTAAACAAGTAATAAACATATTTTCAAATTTAAATAATTCACAATGAAAATAATTTAAAGTTTCAGATTT
Source organism: Moricandia moricandioides (assembly GCA_905132885.1). Lineage (NCBI taxonomy): Eukaryota > Viridiplantae > Streptophyta > Magnoliopsida > Brassicales > Brassicaceae > Moricandia > Moricandia moricandioides. The sequence goes on from CAJHQQ010003437.1 coordinate 17,024, forward strand.
GGTTTTCAGATTATCGAAGGTATCTGAGACGATTTATCTATCATTGTTTTTCCAAAATTGACGGTTTAATTATTGTTCATTTCTTTATAGTTTGTAATTTTTTTTGACAACAATAACTAAGCTAAGGAATTGGATCTACCAGTTCGGAAAACTAAACTGAAAGAGATAAATCGACATAAAATATAGATGAAGGAGAATTCCTCACACTTCGTGTAAGCTTGTCTTACCATTAAAATTATGCCTTTGTAATGTCTGATAGCGAACGTATATAGTTTGTAATCGATATCATCATATGTTCTGATATGAATTAATTCATTATAATCATTTGACTACATGATTCAAACAAAACAAAATTTCAAAACACAAAACAAAATTATTATTAAGTACAACTTACTTAACACTTTTTATTTAATCTGTGCTATTCTATCCTAGCATCTCCATTAAGCTAATGCGCTTTTATAATAAACAGCTCAAGAATTGGGATCATTGTTAAAAGAAGATTATCTTTTATCACAGGAGATATTTGTTGATTGTCACTGTTGAATTTCAATTCGCGAAATATAGGTGCTACATGTGCATCTCCAAAAGCATATTAAGCCTCACAGAAATTCCCCTTTTTGAGGTAATTCAAACCTGTGATTAAGAAGTGAGAGCTCTTGGAGTAAAGTTTAAGGCAATCTTTCAACAACTTCTTACTAAGACTATAATTTTCTCCATAATTCTTTTCATGTTCGTTAAGTATGATATGGCGTTATTCGCTCCTACCATGATCAAATCATCGATATTTCTTGTTTTATGGCTCTCCGGATTCTCTTTGAGAGATGCAATCCGATCCTTTTCGAAATGTGGCCATTGGCTTACCAAACCTCCAAACTTTGGAACTTCCTTGCAAGATTTTTGAATCAGAGCATCTGCCATTCTGTTGGCCGTGCAACCATTGAAGAGAAGAACAAACATAACGAGGTTCATCTACATTTTCATTGTGTATTTTTTATGAGTCCTATATGGTAATTTGTGATCCATTTAAAAGCAAACAAAGAATCTGCTAAGATGAGAGTAACCACGTGCTTTTTAGATGGGTCATGTTGCCTTTTTTCATAGGTCAATCTTAGTTTCTGGGTCTAGTTATTTCTGCTTTAAAAAAATATTTTATATGCCTCGTCGTTAAAATTCCTTGAAAACGAACATATAGTTTGATTTTTAATGATTGAAGTTAACACTATGCCATAGTTTTGATTATATATCTTTCTCAAAAAATTGTTTTGATTATATCTCTAAAAATGATTTGTAAAAATAATAAGGTGAAAGGTAAAAAAAATATAATTTCAAAGCACAGTATTCCTCTAATTTTTGTATTCCATAAACATCTTTTTTATTGATTTTCAAACCATTTATTTAATATTATTTACATATAAAGAAATTACTAAAAATAACATAAGTTAAGTACTACTTTGCAAAAATACACACTATCAAAAATATATTAACATTCTATTTTAGTTTAAACTTTAATGATTATTGTTTTTGGTTTTGTGTTGAAGGGGTAGAGTTGAATTTTTTAAAAAAAATTATAAATAAAATAATTTATTCTATTTTTATCATAATTTAAAGGTATTTTTGAAAGTTATCACTTATGAAAGGTAAATTTATAAAGTGGTATCAAACTTATGCTAGAATTGCAATTTCTCCTAAATTGTAATACATGAATTTCAAAATCTTATATACAGATACTCTATATTAAACCGGAAAAAATTCCAAATTATATGTACTTCATGTTATATATTTAGTGCGATTTTGATGATGTTCTCGTGAATTGCATTACTACAATTATTTCATAGTAATTTTTTTTGTCTTAACAGTAGTAACATGGACAGTAAAAAAATTTGCACTTGCCTTTACACTCTTGGTTTACTAATAGTGTAAACCAAATTATGCAGAGATTGGGAAATGTAGTCGAAAGAGAATAATAAACAGTGTTATATTTGATGGAGAACTACAAATGTAATTATTGGGTAAGTCTATATTAATGGGCTGTGATTGGTTTTACGTGAAGGCCTAATAATCTTACAATACTAAAAGACCAATATTCTTGATAGGGAGAGTGTCCACCTCAGATTGGAAAATCAGCCAATCACAAATCATGAAATTGCCACGTCAAACCGTTTGGTCCATTTAGCCCATTTATATTTCTTGTCCGTTTAGTCCATTTAGAGCATGTTTATTGGGGGAAACCCAAATGGGTTTCTTATTATTATTTTTAAAAAAAAAAAAAAATTAACCAATTGCGGATCGCCACGTATTAGTGGGACCCGTGAATAGTGTAAGAGACATGAAAAAAGGGATTCTTAATTAGGAGATTTTAGAGATGTTTCTTAGGATATTAGTGGACCCCCTCCCTAGGAAATCCTCTTAAGATACCTAATAAACATGCTCTTAGTCCATTTAGATTTCGTGTTTGGTCCATTTAAAATTAAAAGGCTATGCGTTTATTTCGTGTTTGATCCATTTAAAATTAAAAGGCAAGCGTTTATTTCGTGTTTGATCCATTTAAAATTAAAAGGCAAAGCGTTTGGGCTTCTAATTAAAATGAAAGGCCCACATGAAAAAGTGTAGTTCTACCTGCACCCGTGACTTGTGCTTCGTCTTCCCGAATCTCAAAACCCTAACGCCTCTCTCTGTAACTTCATCTCCTCCAATTTCTCACTTCCAATCTCAGTTTGATCCATCAATCGTGGTCTTCAATACCATGATTTCGGCCGCGTCCCTTCCTTTCTCCTTCTTTATAAACCCCTTTCTTTATTAATAGAATAAATCAGAAAAAACAATTAACCTCAGCACATAGATGGTAATTTCTGTTGTAATATTGACTTCATTTTAGTTTATGGTCTCCCTAAAGGCCCCATGGTATGTGGCTGTGCTTTTATTTGTGCACATGTCAGTACATTAAAAGAACCAATAGATCGTGTTGTGTTGTTTATGTCATGTAATGGATTTTTAGGTATCCTTACTCTTTGAGGCTTTGAGACTTTCCTTGACAATGTTCATGTGCTAAAAGCTATGTTTGTTACTTTATATTAAGCTTTATGTTTTTCTTTTTAGTGTTGTCCAGCTGGAGACATAGTTAAGTGAAACGGCAAAGAGGCTGGAGCATAAGACTTGAAAAGCAGAAGAGAGGGCAAATGAATTTCAGAAATGGTGAGGCGATGAGATTAAGAAGCTGAGAAAAAAATCTGGAGAGGGCGAAAAGAGCCAAAGGAACTCCAGAAAAAAAGGGAAAATGCATTAGTCTGCAATTGAAAATCAGTCTATAAGGTTTTCAATTATTCATCAGTCTGTGGTTTTATCAACAAGAAGACAAAGTAAGTATAGGTAATTAGAGATGCACATTAATATATTTTCTCTTTTGATGCTGGACAAATATGACTGTAGTTAATTTTTTTTCCTTGGTTTAGAACGGCAAGGGAGGAAGTGGCGGTGGTGGAGTACGTGGTGGCCTTGGTAGGAGTGGTGGATTCAACAGGGAGCCCAGGAACAACGATGGTCCTGCTAATGAAAACGGATACGTTGGAGGCTACAGACACTCATAAGGAGATGGAGCGAGATCTGGTGGGTCTGTGGGTGGATACCGTGGTCGTGGTGGTGGTGGTGGTCGCCATGAAGGCTTCAACAGTGGAGAGCCGGGTGGTGACTTTGAACGCCCACGGAACTTTGACCGCGAGAGTGGAACAGGTCACGGAAATGGGTTTAAACATGATGGAGCTGGCCGTGGCAACTAGGGAACCAACGAGGATGAAATTCCTCCAGCAACTGAAGAATCCACAGCAGTGGTAGAGAAGAGTCTGCCTGTTGAGAAGGAAGGTGAAGCAAACAAAGAGACACTTGTTGAAGAGAAAGCAGAGAAAGAGCCCGAGGACAACGACATGACTCTGGAAGAGTATGAGAAGGTATTGGAGGAGAAGAGGAAAGCTCTGCAGGCAACCAAGATTGAGGAGAGAAAGGTTGATACAAAGGCGTTTGAGACCATGCAACAGCTCTCAAACAAAAAGAGCAACAACGATGAGGACTTTCATCAAGCTGGGAACAGAGAAGGACAAGCACCCAGTTGAGAAAGAGGAGAAGAACAAAAAATTGTTGAGCATAAATGAGTTTTTGAAACCTACGAATGGAGAGATATACAGAGGTGGTTACCCTGTTGGAAGGGAAGGACGTGGAGGTCGTGGACCAAGAGAAGGAGCTGAAGGAAGAGGTCATGGACAAGAGGAGCCGATGGAGGAGAAAACCAGAGAGCTGCTGCACCAAAAAGGGTCGCTCATGCACCAAAAATTGAAGACAGCCGCACAAATCCCTACTCTGGGAAAGTAAGGCTCTTCTGTTGCATGGCCCTTTAAGCCTCTGATCTTGACTTTTTGTTTTTGTAATCTCTCTCATCTGGTTTGGATTTTTTCTTCTGATTCAGATTTTTATTATTATACCCTTAGTTTTGTTTTACAAACCCAAATTTTGGGAGTTTTTAATATTGTTAAATGTGGCAGAAAGAAAAAAAACGGTTTAATCTTTTTATTTACTGGTAATTACTCTTTGGCAAAAAGATTAAAATAAGAGTATTTGTGAAAAAATGTTTCAAAACGATTGAGCAAAGCAGGCTTCAATTTTTTTTGTCTCAGTAAAATATGCTACATATTAAGCCTTTTCCAAAGAACATATTTTCTTTATCGGTTTTAACTTTTAAAGCATCCCTTTTGATGATATTGAAATATATGTTAAACTCTTTCTTCATTCAAAAGAAAAGAAATATATTAGATCTCTTATGTATGTTATTTTGATTAATAATATTCGTTTGGTTTTCCTTTATTAAAATTCGGTGTGCGAAAACAAGTCCACTTCTTACCTAAGAACATTGTAAGTTGATGAGATGTGACTATCCATAATCAATGTGTAACTCCTTTCAAAATGTACGAACATAATATATTTTTTTTTGGTCAGATTAACATAATATCTATTATGATAATTCTTTTCACAGAGTAATATATATTCAGACAAAAGGTAATAAATATTATTCTATAAATGGTTAATTAATTTATGCATAAGTTAAAATTCAATTTATTTAAATATTTTCAAGACTAAAGATGTATAAAGTGAAATAAAGCATATCTAAATACTTTTGATAAATATCTTATTTTCTAAGATGAAAAGATATAAATTTATATATTTGCAATCAAATGTATATTAAAAATTAATTATATATTTAAATTATTGTATCAAAACAATTAAATAGAAAATAATATAAAAATCCGGCCTGGTAGCGTAGAAGGTGTAATCATAAAATATCATAACACAATTGTGTGTTACGAAAATTTATTAAATTTCAAAAAAAAAAATTACCAAACAGTTTAGTCGAAACAGTTAGATATTAAAACAAAGGTACCTGAATTTCTATTTCTACACGAGAAAATAAACTAAATATAACAATTATACAATGTCCAAATTTTATCTACGTATCAAATATCGTGAGCTTATTCTATTGCAAAAATCTTTACAGCAGCTTTGGGGAGAATAGCAAAGTAAACACACACTAAACCAAACGACTAAACCAAAAATATAAAAATATTATAATATGCAGCAATGTAAATTAACAACTTAAATGAAAAATCACGTCAGAGTAATTTTCACATTTAGAATGTTAGTCATGCTACTCATTTTTCTGTTTTGAGAATTTTAAACCTATTATATAATTGTAAACATAAAGAAATAAAACCAAAACGAAAAAAAATTATTTAATAAAAATTATAAAAATAAACTCAAACAAAAAAATCATATAAGAATTAATATTAATTTATTTATTAAATTATTTCAGTCATAAAAACAATTCATTTAAACTAATTTTCTGCGCGTAGCGAAGACAAAGACTCTAGTAATTAGTAAAAGTATAATATATAATGTTAATGCCATAATTTTTAAATTTTAAGATGAAATAAGGGTGATTTCTTACTTCAGTTTTATCAATGTTCGAAAACTAGTTAAGCGTTATGGGTACGCTCGGGTTGGGCCTAACGCGTTATGAAAAAATTGGAGATTAATCGTGGATTAACTAAAGATTAATTTAAACTTTTTAAATATATTTATCTATAAAAAACGGTTTTTGTAAATTGTAACAAGGTTTTCAACGCGGCCTGGTGGTAAACGTTTCGCTCCTCTGACTTATAGATCTTTATCACCCTCTTTCCACAATTTCCTCAATATGAAAATCCAAGTCGAAATCAAATATCTCACACCAATCATCATCGCCGTGAAAGCTTAATGGAAATCGTCTTTTTTTTTTCAAGAGCCATCACAAAATGCGCCGTGAAAGCTTAATGGAAATAGTCTTTTTTATCTAGAGCCATCACAAAATATCGTCAATATATAATTGCGCATTAGTTCACGTTACAACTATACTATTAAAAACTAGGCCTGAGACGTATTATCCGGGATCCGGATTCGATCCGAGATCCGTCCCGTATCCGCTCCGAAAATAGGATATCCGGAGTGCCCGGATCCGAATCCGGATAGTAAAATTTCGGATCCGTCCAAACCGGATCCAAATCCGGATATCTTAATTTTTAGGTCCGGATATCCGGATCCGATCCGTGTTTTTAAAATATATTAAATTTTTAATTTTATTAATAATTATATTTGATTTATTAGTATTTATACATAAAATATATATTTTTAATATTATATTTAAATTTTACTAATATTATATGTCATATATATATTCATAAATTTTGTATAAATATTTAATTTATGTTTTATTTTTAGATTTTTTATATTTTAAAATATTTTTTATTTTTTTTCTAATTATTTTTACGGATCCGGATCCGAATCCGGGTATCCGCGGGTATCACAATATCTAGACGGATATCCGAAGTCCGGATACCCGGAAGACGCGGATCCGAATCCGGATAGTAAAGTCACGGATCCGGCGAATCCGGATCCGGATCCGGATATCCTAAAATACCCCGGATATCCGGTCCGTCCCACTCCTATTAAAAACTATTAAAAGAAAATCATTCTAAAATTCCACTAGTGTTTTTAAAATCAAACCAACCCGGTGGTTGGACCATGTTCTACCATGAACCGGTTAAGTATTCGGACAGGATCTCAAAGTTATTGAACTTAATAAAAACCCCTAAAACTATAAAAAATCCAAAAACCAACCACTACAAGAAAACTAAGCTTTTACTAGGAAAATTTACTAGGAAAATATTTCCTCGTAAACTTACTACGATGTTACTTCGATTTTACGAGGAAACCTGTTTTCCTCGTAAAGTGCTCGTAATCTTACGAGAAAAAGGTTTCCTCGTAAAATCAAAGTAACCTTACGTGGCTATTACGAGGAAAACGTCATTTTCCTCGTAAACTCATAGTAACACTTCTCCTCGTAAAATCCTAGTAACTCTTTACTACGAAATTAGGAGGAAAGGTTTTGTTACTACGAAATTAAGAGGAAATGGATAGAAAATATCGAATTTAAATAAAAAACGTGTTTTGTACTTACTTTTCCTAGCAATTTCCTAATAAATTCTCAGATTCGAAAATTCCTATAAATACCACCATATGTGATTCATTTGAAAAACACCAAAAAAAAATCAGCTATAAGCTTAATCAAACACAAAAAAAATGTCCGGTCCGGGAAATATTTTCGAGTTGCGGAAGTGGATGTATTCACACAGAGATAATAACGGAAGGGTGACGAAAGAATTTCTCGAAGGGTTGGAGACGTTTATGCATCAAGCAGATTCGACACCACTCACGCAGGAAAGTGGTAAGATGTTCTGTCCTTGTCGGAAATGTTGCAATACCAAATTAGGCCCTCGTGAAAATGTTTGGAAGCATTTAATAAATAGAGGTTTCATGCCATATTATTATATTTGGTATCAACATGGAGAAGATGCTAGTTGTAGGAATGAAGGTAGCAGTAGTAATAGCAATTTTCAGATTGAACCGGTTGAGCATTTGCGTAATGAAGGTAGCAGTAGTAATAGCTATCATCACCAAGAGGAACAAATGGTAGATTGTGATAGGGTTCATGATATGGTAGGTGATGCCTTTGTAACTCATGATGATGATGAAGTTGAAGAACCTAACTTAGATGCAAAAAAGTTTTATGAAATGTTAGATGCTGCGAATGAGCCAATTTACAGTGGTTGTAGAGAAGGTCTGTCTAAATTGTCGTTGGCTGCTAGAATGATGAGTATTAAAACCGATCACAATCTACCTGAAAATTGTATGGATGCATGGGCAGACTTGTTTAAAGAGTATTTGCCAGAAGACAATGTGTCTGCTGAATCTTATTATCAGATTCAGAAATTGGTATATAGTCTTGGGTTGCCCTCGGAGATGATAGACGTTTGCATCGACAACTGCATGATTTACTGGGGAAATGATGATAAGTTAGAAGAATGTCGATTTTGTAAGAAGCCACGATTCAAACCGCAAGGTCGAGGGCGAAATAGGGTACCGTACCAAAGGATGTGGTACCTACCAATCACAGACAGATTGAAAAGATTGTACCAATCTGAGGAGACAGCTGGAGGGATGAGATGGCACGCCGAGCATACTCAGACGGATGGAGAGATGACTCATCCATCAGATGTAAGAGCATGGAAACATTTTAACAATGTACATCCACATTTCGCTAGCAATAGCCAGAATGTGTATCTTGGATTATGCACTGATGGATTTAGTCCATTTGGAATGTCTGGGAGACAATATTCATTGTGGCCGGTCTTTCTTACACCGTATAACTTGCCACCGGAGATGTGCATGCGACGAGAGTTTCTATTCATGACCATATTAATACCTGGTCCAAAACATCCAAAAAGATCTCTCGACGTTTTTCTACAACCACTGATAAAAGAGTTGAAAGATTTGTGGTCAACAGGGGTGAGGACATATGATTGTTCAACGAAAACAAACTTTACGATGCGAGCGATGCTTTTGTGGACCATAAGTGACTTTCCTGCATATGGTATGTTGTCTGGGTGGACTACACATGGGAGATTAGCTTGTCCATATTGTAATGGAATGACAGATGCATTTCAGTTGAAGCATGGTAGGAAGACTAGTTGGTTCGATTGTCACCGTCGATTTCTTCCGGTTCACCACCCATACCGAAGAAACAAGAAATTGTTCAGGCACAAAAGGGTTGTCAGGGACACTCCTCCTCCATATTTAACTGGAGAACAAATCGAAGCGCAAATCGATTACTACGGTGCTCTAGAAACAGCTCCTCGTGGTGGGAATTGGCATGTTCCCAGTAATATGCCTGATTATTATGGTGTTCAGCACAATTGGCACAAAAAGAGTATATTTTGGGAATTGCCATATATATATACACTAATATGGATAATTTTTTTTTTCGTATATATATAAGGAATTGGAGCATTTTTTAGGGATCTGAGCACCCGCACTCTTAAAGTGGAAGTTGTCCAACAACTTCATGAAAACATCCCCGTCTTAATCTGCAACTTGGAGAAAATATTCCCGCCAACTTTTTTCGACGTCATGGAACACCTAGTTATCCACCTCCCGTATGAAGCATTACTTCGTGGACCCGTGCATTATGGATGGATGTATCAGTATGAAAGGGCCATGAAAACTTTGAAAGGAAAAGCCAAAAACCTAGCAAGAGTTGAAGGTTCTATTGTGGCGGTAAGTTTGACGGAAGAAACATCACATTTCACTTCGTACTACTTTGCACCGAGAGTACGTACAAGGAAACGAGCTCCAAGAAGATATGATGATGGTGGTGTCGTGCCGACATATATGGAAGACGATGTTCCAGACATCTTTTGTCAAATTGGGCGATTGAGTGGGAAATTGAAAGAGGTTTGGTGGTCGAGTGATGAAGACGTCCATAGTGCACACCTTTATATTTTTCTTAATTGCGAGCATCCATTGATCGCTTATTTTGAAAGGTAAATATATAAACATACACACTTAATTATATATATATATATATATATATATATATATATATATATATATATATATATCAATATTAAATATAATACATAACATATATGATTTACAGTCAATTTGAGACTCAAGTCGAGGAAGCAATACCTGGTATATCGACAACTGAGTTAGACAAAAGGAAAGATCAACACTTTATCAAGTGGTTGAGGAAACAGGTATTTATTTATTACTTAAATTGTATGCATACATTAGCAAAGTAAGTTTAATGTCTAATTATTTAACTTTTTTGTTGCAGGTTGATTATGACGATCCTGAGTATCCTGCATGGTTTCGCGAATTACTTCAAGGTCCAGTTGCAAAGGTCACTACATCGTCGATGTATTTCACCCGAGGCTATACTTTTCATACCTATGACTATGGTAGACACCGGGCGACAAGTAATTATGGAATATGTGTGAGGCGAAACAGATTTCTACGGGATCTTGCAGGAGATTTATGAAGTTCAATTCCCGGGTATGGGTTTGAAATGCGTTATCTTCAAGTGTGAGTGGTACGACCCCGTCGTAAACAGAGGTGTTCGGATTAACAAGAACGGTGTAGTTGATGTCAACGGTGGACGAAGGTAATTTTTTTTTTTTTAATATCCAGGTTTTCAGTATTAATTAAATTTTTCATAATGATCTTTATTTACGTAGGTACAACAAGTTCGAGACTTTCATATTAGCTTCCCAAGCAGATCAAGTTTGCTTCATTCCATACCCTCGGATTACTACCTCGGGAATAAACTGGTTAGCTGTTATCAAAGTTACACCTCGAGGACGAATAATCGCTGGAGATGAACCACCATTACAAGAAGAAAACACCAATGAGATCGAGGTAGCTGAAGCAGAAATTGATGAGTTCTTACTCATTGATCCGCATAATCGTGAATACGAAGATGTTCCTGATCACTCAACGGACGAAGGTGTAGACGACGAGTTTTTAGAAAATGATGATGTTTCAACAGATGACGACAATGTATCCGAATGAATTATGTATGTTTATAAGTTTTTTTAATCACAAAAATGAATTTCGATTATATATGTTTTAAGTTTGTTTAATCACAAAATAAATTTGCATTTGGGGTTTAGGGTTTATGTGTAGAAGAGGTTAGGAGTTTGGTGGTAGAAGAGGTTATAAGTTAAGGAAGTTGTGGTTTGGGGTTTGGGGTTTCGAGTTTAGGGATTTATAAACCCTTTCCTCGTAAAACCCTAGTAAAAGAAAACACGGGCATATCTAATTCCTCGTAAGGTCCTAGTAACTTGTACTAGGGCTTTACGAGGAAAAAAACACGGGCATAGTAATTTCCTCGTAAAGGATTTCCTCGTAAAGCCCTAGTAAAAGGCTTACGAGGACCTTACGAGGAAATAGAAACACGGGCATATCTATTTCCTCGTAAGGCCCTAGTATAATTACTAGGGCTTTACGAGGAAACCAAATTCCTTATATATACTCGAGCAATCAAGTTTCTCATTTTCTAGTAACCTTCTCTCTAAATCCTCTAAAGATACTCTCTAATTCGTAGTTAGGTGATTAGATTAGGGAATTTAGATTAGGTGGTTAGTTTAGGGAATTTAGATTAGGTGGTTAGTTTAGGGAATTTAGATTATGTTCGTTTACTTTTATTTAGTGTTTTTTTAAATTATACGGTGAATTAATGTTTCGATTTTTTTTTAAAATATAGATGCCTAGACAGAGCAAGCTTGCTAAGGCTGCCGGTAGGAGGACGTCGTCTCTCGAGGGGAGTCACTACGGAGACATGTTTGGGCGTCAGGATGCTCCGGGTTCATCTTCGTCAGCTCCCGGTTCATCTTCGATTCCCGAGACTCAGGGAGCTTCTACGGCGTCCCGGGAACCACATCCTCCTCATCCTCCTCCTTCACCGGTCGGGGTTCATCCCGATTTGGATGTGCCGCCGAACGCACCCTTTGCGGTGTACACGGTGGAGGATATTTTGGCCCTTCCAGGCAGAGAAGGACTCGCAGAGCTAGACCCTATCCGACGGGACGGCCAAAACGTATTCTGGTATGTTTTAATTTTAAAAAAAATATTTTTAATTTATTTCTTAATTAACAAAATATTTAGAAATTAATCTAATTAATGATTTATTTTGTGTCTTTCCAGGTTTGGTGTTGACAATTGTGTCGGATCTAGCGTCTCAGACTGCATTAAGGGATACTTTCCCGATCCAGCTCCAAACTGGAAGATGACGGCGAGCCACACAAAAAAGACGTGGTTCAATATATATATAGTTTTAAAAATATTATATACTTTAATTAATTCTACTTTTTTTAAATCAGGTGGATGGTTACGAGGCCGGGAAACCCGATTGCCTCACAACCACGGTGTGGGATGGCCTCATCAGCTTTTGGGGGTTGCCGGACTCGGTCAGAACCTCCAACACAAACTCCGAGAACCGCATGACCAAAGACGAGCATGGCAACACCAAGGTTCTTCACACCACTGGTCGAAAACCTCACGCGGGAATTCGTCTAGACATGGTAAAATGATTTTTAATAACTATTTATATTTTATTTAAATATTCCAAATTAATATTTAATTTTATAAATTAATTTCAGGCTAAGGAGACAGGAGTTCTTCCGTCTCTGAAAGACCTATACGAGAGGACCCACCGGAACAAGGCTGGGCGGTTTGTAGATCCTGCTTCCGAGCGGATCTACAACGAGGTTGTTGCCCGAGTTGACGAACGCCAGACCCAGTTGACTCAGCAGGCTGGGACTCCAGTCATATTATCCACTGTTGAAGTGGATAAGATTTACGAGGAGGTAAATAATTTTGTTTTACTATTAATTTTAAATATTTTTTAAAAAATTTTCTTAATGTTATTAATATTTTTAATTACAGGTCGCCCCTAAGAAAAAGGGGCGTGTCATCGGGATTGGCTCGGTTAACGATGTCCCTGCAGCAACATCGTCTTATCATCAGCAGCAGCACGATGTCAATGCTCAGCTGCGCTCGGAGTTGGCTTCGCTCACCCAGCATGTCACTTCTCTCACCAATGTCATCGACATTATGGCGGTTGGAAACCCGCATTTGGAGGAGATGTTGCGTCAGAGACGGGAAGGCGGAGAGATTCCACCATCACAGTCACAGCCGGCCACCAACTACGGACAAGATTTCCCGAGCCAGGACGACTTCGTTCAGCAATTTCACGACCACCATCCGTAGTTTTTTTTATTTTAATTGTATATTATGAATTTTAAAACTTTCTGTATATTATTTAGTTATTTATAAAATATTTTGTTTTTAAGTTTTTATTTATAATTTTATTTTTTTAATTTTTTAAAAATAAAATAATTATATTTATAATTAATTTTTTTAAATAGGAAAAAAACCATTTCGAAGCAAAATCCTCGTAAGGATTCCAACTAAATTCCTCGTAAAATTTCCTAGTAAGTTCCTCGTAATGTTTTACTACGATCTTACTAGGAAAACCTTACTACGATGTTACGAGAAAATGCTGCGAGGAGCTTACGAGGAAACCTTACCCATGACTTTACGAGGAAATGTTTCCTCGTAAATTAGCTACGACTTTACGAGGAAAAAGGCTTTACGATGAACGTTTTACGAGAAAACGAGTTTCCTCGTAATTTCTTAGTAAATGGCCATTTACTAGGAAATTACGAGGAAACTCGTCCTAGTAATGGCCGAGTTTTCTTGTAGTGAACCATACAGAAAAAATAGTTTATATTTATAATATTTTCTATTTTACTTTATGTATCATAATTACTATGGGTGGACACAAATCGAATATATAGATTTTTGTAAGTTGTGATTTGCTTCGTATGTTACGGATGTCACAATTTTCTATTTGCTTTTCTCCAGTAAAAAAGGGATATCCAGAAAATATGTAAATATATGTGGATATTTATGAATATTTATGAATATCTCATTTGTTTTGATTAATATAAATAATCTAGAAAAAACTGAGATAATTTGTTCTTTAAAATCTTTTTTACATGATATATATAATAAAATAAATAAAATAAAATAAGTAGTAAAAATTATATGTTTGTAAATTTTAGAATTAGTTATGAAAAGACAAACTTAAGAAAAGTTATAGATGTCATAAAAATATTTCTTTTTTGATTTAATCTTTTATAAGTATTAGTTTGAATAGAATTTATCAAATCATATGTTAGAATAACAATATATAAACTTATACATTTAAAACTATACATTTCATCAAAATGTATATATGTATTTATACATTTGTCGAAGCTGAGCGGATATCTGCTTCTTAAAATTTTAGTATTAGTGATATGTTTTGTTTTTAATGGATATTGATTTTTTTAATATTTTTTTTGCTTTGAAACTTTAGAAATATCCGTATTTTTTATCAAATCGAAACAAAGAACCGATATAATCAAATTTAACGGATAAGAAATCCATCCCTAATAATTACTACTTTTACTTTTCAGTTTCTATATTTAAAAATATTGAACCAGATTATTGAACCAGGTTTGATCCAGTCGAACCATACTGATCCATGACCCAAAAATTATCCGGTTTAGCTTTCGGTCCGGTTTCAAAAACATTTAAAAGGTTTTTGGACCTATGTAAAACTATTATTTATTTATTTTTGTCCTACCATTAGTTATTTTAGCATTATTTTAGCAATACAATATTTTTAATGAATCCTATTATTACTTCTCATATAATATGATACAATTTTTTTCTAAAAATATTTTATCATCCAACCTTATGGTTATTATGCAATAACGTCATACACTATATTTTATGCTCAATAATGGACCTACATATCGATTATTAAAATGAGTTAGTATGTATCACCATTTCATCTTAGATTATATAGTTTTAAATATTTACAAAATCAAATTATGATAAAAAAAAACTTTAGAAAATCATCTATTTAAGGTTTCTTGCAAATATGACTCAAAACTTAAAGTCAAACACAAAAACAACCCATGATTTTTTTAGAACTTTTGTTTGTCCGATTTACCCCAAAAGTTTAAGTTATTCACAAAAATGTCATTACTTTTCTTTTCTTTTCGAAAATGAGTAATTTACTCTATCATCTTCATCTTCATCAAGTGTTTACAATATTACCATTACCTTCATACACCAACCACCATGAACAAGAAATTTGAAACTCTTAATACATCTAAAAAGCGATTTTCAATCTTTCTATCTCATTTTTATGCGCAAAAACCACATCTCTTTCACTTTCTCTCTATATTCATCCAAAAAAACTCAAGGTTTTGTTTCTAAAATTTGTAAGGTTTAAACTCATGATTCTTGATCATTAACAAGTGGATCTGTTTCTTGGTGAAATTATATGTGTTAGGAGAAGCTAATCAAGTTATCTCATTGGTTGAAAGTATGGAAAAAAAATTCAGGTCTGTTCATTAGATGACTTCCCTATAAGTTTTCTGTTCGTAGAATACTTATATGAAAGTTTTCTGGTCAGTGTAGAGGTTATTTTTGCAATTGATTTTATGTGTTTTCTAGAGACGACTTCTTTGGAAGTCTTCCAACTTTTCTTTGTTAACAATTTTTTTTTGAAAATACCAAAGAAGACTTCCCGGTAAGTCTTCTAGGATAATCATGTTAGTTTTGCAATTGGCCGAATTGTGTCATAAATTTGACTTTCTCTACACCACTTACACGGAATATTTGAACCAAAACTAGATTTTTTTTTACATGAGAACCGTATCCACTCGGACCCAAAAATATGTGGCTCGAACCCAACATATTTTCTTCTAATAACACGAATGTGAAACTTTTCAGAACTTAAAAACCCATACTCGAAAGAAGCAACTTGTATTCGAGTGGATATCCGAATACCCATACCTAATCTCAATTAAACCACTGCGTAATAATTGCTAACAATTATATGTATTTATTTGTGCCCCAAAATATGTTTTAATTCAAATATCCAATGCCACAAATAGGTTAACAACTTTTAATGTTGTTAGGTATCTAAATCAGCCTATATAGATGTTAAAATTATAGATGAATTGGACACAATATACCCAAATAAAATTGTATTCATAGTTACTTTTGGAAAAAACTAATCAATTTGAACCATATATAATGAGTACTTTTGGTTTATTTTAGTTATTTTGGGTAAGTTTAGGTAATTTTGGATATAAAATACCCGAACCAGCGCGTATTTGTTTATTTTGGTTAAAAATATTTAGACCATAACTAGAATTTTTTGTTTTTGTTTTTGACATAAGAACCTTATCCACCTAGACTGAGGAGGATCCAAATCGAACCCAACCTAGTTTTTTTTATAGTAACAGGAATGTGATAATTTTTCAAAACCTAAAAAATGATACCTGAAAAATGACCCGTATCCGACTAGATACCCGAATATCCATGCCTAATCTCAACTAAACCACTGCGTAATAATTGCTAACAATTATATGTATTTATTTGTGAACCAAAATATCTTTTAATTCAGATATCCAATACCAAAAATAATTTATTTTTTTAATGTTGTTAGTATCTAAATCAGTCTATATAGCTGTTCATATATATATATATATATATATATATATATATATATATATATATATATATATATATATATATATATATATATCAAATAGGTTTGACAATAAAGTAAATGAAATTATTTTATTTAAAATTTAATAAGACAGTCGTTTAGATTCGTGATAATTATATTGATCTATTTAAATATGATTAAATCTACTTAATAAGTTTTAAATAAAAATCTACTTATAAAAGGTGAGATTTTAGGAATGGAACTACAATTAAGTTGTCAGGTGAAGAAACCAAATGTCAATATATTGTGCATCAAACATGTTTACTATCGTTACGTAGCATGCATTAGTTGTTAGAAATTATATATATTTAGTCATATAGACAGAGCCGGCCTTAGAAGAAAGCCGATGAACCTTGTGCTTCCGGACGCTAAATATTAACATTTTAAACGACCATATTTAGACAGAAAGTTCTTTGGTATCATAGTGGTTTTGCTTGATATTGTAAGTGTTCCGGTCACGGGTTCGCATAATTTTGGCCACATTTTCTATATTGGCTTCTAGCCAAATAAGTACTAGGGCCGGCTCTCTTTATATATCATCTTTATATCTTATAGCATTAGTTCTACTTGTTAGCAGCATTTGGGTAGGTTAGTTGGACTAAAGCAAACATCATCTTTAAATCTTATCATTCTTTTCTGCCTGTTAATATAAATAAAAAGGAAGGAATGATTATTAATATATGTAACAGTCGACTAATGTATATACAAGAGAAGTGGGTACCGAGATTGTGGGAATAAACTGGTGGTTAAAAATGTGACTTTATATAAAGATAGGTCCACTAACTAATTATATTTCTGCCCTTAATGAAGTTATAATTTTCTTTTAAAAAGTAGTAGCAGAAAAAGTAATATACCAGGGTAATAGATGGGAAAAAAATAAGGATGATTCTGGTTTAATAATATTGATTTTATAAATACCTGTTTTAAAATAATTCATTAGAGCATTATTATCCCAAGAATTCTTTTTGGGGTTCTTATTTTTTTTCTGAATTAAAAAAGAAAAGAAAAAAAAAAAAAATGAACCAATCACGGTCCGCCACGTGTCAGTGGGTCCTGCAAACAGTGCAAAAAACCATCAAAAACAGGTTTTTAATTGATGATTTTAGGAAATAGTTCTTGCACTGTTCACGGACCCCACATGTCAGTGGGACCCACAAACAGTACAAGAACCCTTTAAAGAAATCGTGGATAATGATGCTCTTATGGGCAATTCAGAATTTTGTCTAGCTGAGTTGGTTTAGGAAGTCTATGCATGTGTAACGGACACAACTTTAAGAAAATCCGGAGAAGAGAAGAAACATACCGATGATTAGGTGATAACTGAATGGGAAATTTAGAAGCATGCACATAATAAAAGAAATTTCATATACATATAAGTTGATGACTAGAATATTGTTTTTATATTATGTATTAATGACAAAACTATTTTGCATGTGTGTATTTAATAACCAAATGTTTTTTTATATATATTTTTTTTGAAAATTTTGGAAAAAATAAAGAGTTATCATTGCTCTCTCTCTCTCTCTCTCTCTCTCTCTCTCTCTCTCTCTCTCTCTCTCTCTCTCTCTCTCTCTCTCTCTCTCTCTCTCTCTCTCTCTCTCTCTCTCTCTCTCTCTCTCTCTCTCTCTCTTTGTTTCAAACTTTTTTTACAGAAAGATCATTAATGCATTCAAGAGGCTGAATCGCTGACGTCAATGATTCTCTTTGGTTTTAACAGAGCTGTCAAAAAAAATTTCACTTCCTCCTTATCCACTTTTCACATACGACAAACAAAAGTTAACAATGCGCTAACATTTACTTCTGGGACAAGCAGGAGCTTCTCCTCCTCTATTCTGATCATTAAATTTTCCTCGACCTCTACCTCCGCCACCATAACCTCTTCCTCGGAAACCGATGTGTCCTCACGATTTTGTTTGTCATTCCTTACAAACATAAGATTACTTTGATCTTCTTCTTGAGTTTTCTCTTTGGTGTGTTCTTCATAAGATTTTAATCTCCCAAAAATATCTTCAAACGCAGTTGAATTCAGATTTAGAACTTGTTCTAGAGAAGCTACGATATGAATGAATTTTTTTCTTGGAAGACCTTTTAAAAAAAAATTCACCAATTTAGGTTCTTCAATGATTTCTCCCAACGCAGCTGATCGTGATGCTAAGCATGATAACCTTCCTGCGTAGTCATCCACCGTCTCGGTTTCCATCATCTTTAGTATATCGAACTCGGAAATCAAAGTCTCTAACCTTGCTTCTCTCACGCGATATGCTCCTAGGTTACATGATTTGATGGCTTCCAAAATCTTCTTTAATGTATCGTGTTCTCCTATTTGAAGAAGTAGCGCCTTAGGAACTGATTGAAAGATGAGAGCAATTGCAGTATTGTTCTTCTTTGAATCGGTGTTCCATGGTTCAATAGTATCCCAAACTTCATACACTCGTAGCATGACTTTCGTTCTCATCGACCAGACGGTATAGTTGGTTGATGATAACATAGGTAATCATATTCCTTTCTTTATCTAAGACCCCTTGCACGTTATTAATCATCGCCAATCGAAGTTTTAAGAACACAAAGAATATAAGAACAATCTTTCATATTAGATCTAGAAACTCATTCAAAACTAAATCTCTCAATGTGTTTCTCTTATGGAACAACTCTCTATGAAAATTTTTTATATAGAACTAAGCTACTCCTTATCTGTAAGCAATAAGAAAACACAAATCTTGCATTATCCTTAATTCACTAAAATTCCCTTTAATGAGTTAACTTGATCCTTAAGTTTCTTGGGAATTATCCAACAACAACCTCTGCCCCAAATCCAATGAAGAAGAAGAAGCAGATTCTACCCAATATCTCAATGTGGTTAACACATGTTACTTTTGTGAAGAAGAAATCATTTTCTTTTCTTCCTAAGATGTTTGTTTGCACAAGCGGCTTCAGAAAATCCACCTTCTCTTCTTGAATTGTCTACATGTGATTAATTTCCCAAAACAAGAATGGAAAAAATAGTACATATACATAAATGACCAAGTTATTCAGTCACTACTTTCGATTCAAAAATCAAGTGAGAGTAGTTAGATTTACGTAAAACTATGAACATTTTCTATTTTGTGATTGTATGCAAATGCTAAGGACATTACTCAACAAGAAGATACACCCACAAGGGTTAAATGCTATAGCAAAGAAGTATTTGGAGCATAACATGATTATAGATGAAGGCCGTTCAAGTGTTGATGCCAGAAAATATGTCAAGGCTGATTTTGAATGTGCAGTTTCTAAATATACATAGCGAAATGAGTTCAATCCCCAAACATAGATATAATTTTTTTAATATAAAAGTCCATTAAACCAACAAACCAAACTCTACAGCTGATATATAAAACTGAAATAATACCGCATTCAATAATATATAGAAAAAATTTACCCCACAAAAACCCAATAAATTATGTCATCCCAACGTTTTGGATAACTTGGGCTTCTAGTTAATTCCAACAACAATTATAGCTGGGGCACGCAACAGATTCAAATCTTAACAAATAACTGCCATTAACTTGCAATGTCCATTCACAAATACTCCCTCTGTTTCATATTAAGTGTCGTTTTAGAGAATTTTTTTTGTTACAAAATAAGTATCGTTTTCGACTTTCGATGCAAAATTTATTAATTTTATGTTGCAGTTTATTTTTTTATTGGTTGAAATATGGTTAGGTGTATAGGTAATTGTGTTTTTATATAGAAAATATGCAAAATTAATTGTTTTCTTAATTCATGTGCAAAAACCTAAAGTGACACTTATAATGAAACAGAGGGAGTAATAGTTTTGTAACACATAAATATACAATCACCATAACCAAATCAGATTTCATACGACTAATTCAGCCGACTCATTCAGCCAAATCAGTTTTCATCGCATCACACAAACATCAATTATGGGGAAGCTCCTTGGTCCAGTGGTTTGACCAATGATTCATTAATGCTTCTACACAAAAAGGTCTGAGTTTCAATTCTCGGAAAAAGCAAATTATGCAGAATATTAAAGAAAAAGCTTACAAGAGATTTTCAGCATGGCACAAGTAGTACCATCGGGAATGGAACCACAGCTCAAGGTGACGCAGTCAAGCGTGAATCCTCATAAAGCAGGTAGAACTGTCAGATATAATATCGTCTATTTAATGTTTATAATAGCATAATTAGTCAGTGTTGAAAAGAAACATCAAGTATGAAACATAATTCCTCTTTTTCAGAAAGAGTGGCATTCTGACATCTTTTTCTTGTTATATAAATAATATAAATTTAGATTTTCAATGCAATTTATACATATTTTAAGATTAGTATTAACTGAAAAACACATTGATCTTATTAAAAATTATTACCTCAAACAATATTGATTAAATAGTTGAAGTTATTAAGATCGTAAATACATTTAAATCATTTGTTGATTGTCGTTGTTGAATTGAAATCCTTTTTCATAATAAACAACCTAGGAATTGAAATTATTGTTAAGAGAATATTATTGTCTACGGGAGATATTTGTTGATTGTCGCCGTTGAATTTCAATGCACAAAATATCGGTGCTTCCTCTGCATCTCTAAAATCATCTTCAGCCTCTTCTAACTTCTTCTTTTTGAATTTATTCAAACCTGAGATTAAAAACTGAGAGCTCTTGGAGTAAAGTTTAACGCAATCTTCCAACGCTTTCTTACTATCGCTACTCTTATATTTCTTCTCTTTTATAATCTTCTCCACAATTCTTTTCACGTTTGTTAAGTTTGATATGGCGTTATTCGCTCCTACCAGGGTCAAATCATCGATATTTTTCGCTTTCTGGCTCTCCGGATTCTTTTTTAGAGATGCAATGCAATTCTTATCGAAATCTTGCCACTGGCTTACCAAACCTGTAAACTTTGGAACTTCCTTGCAAGATTTTTGAATCAGATCATCTGCCACTTTGTTGGCCGTGCAACCACTGAAGAGAAGAACAAACATAACAAGGTTCATCAACATTTTCATTGTGTATTTCTTATGAGTCGTATAATGGTAACTTGTGATCCCATTTAAAAGAAAAAAAAGTAACCACATCCTTTTTTTTAGATTGCTCATGTGTCGCATCGCCACTCCACTTGATGCGTTGCCTTTTTCCTTGGGTCAATCTAAGTTTGTGGCTCTATTTATTTCGTTATTACAAAATTATTTATATACCTCATCTCTAAAATTCCTTGAAAGAGAACATCTAGTTTTCTTTTCAAAGTTTAATGGTAAACACTAAGCGATAGATTTTGATATCTCTATAATGATTTGTAAAAGCAATAAGGTGAATGTAAAAAAATAATAATTTCAAAGCAAAATCGTAACATCCTGATTTCTGATATACGTGGAAATGACTAAGAGAATTGATTTGGCTACCTATGTCACCAAAGTGCACTTACCTTTTTGGCATACACCCGTTTAAAACTTCAGAATTAAGCACTAAACTGGAGTAGTGGAAGGATGAGTGACCTATCGGGAACTGATAAGCGATACCGTGTAAGTGAGGCCAAAACACGGAGAAAGGTCATGTGGTGTTGCAGAGTCAGTAAATAAGATTGTCAAGCCTCCGGAAAATTAATGCACCGCCCGTTGCACGGAATGGGGTCCACGGGCCGAGAGAGTAGGTGTGGGATGCCCATTAGACGTGGGCGGTCGAGGCGTTACAAGTGGTATCAGAACAGGTTAGCCATCTCGGCTATAACCCAAGAGGCATCTTGAGACATGTCATGGTGCTTAACATAGGCATTGCGCTTTGTGAGTGGGGTGAATTGTAACATCCCGATTTCTAGTATATGTGGAAAGGCTTAAGAGAATTGATTTGACTACCTATGTCACCAAAGTGTACTTATCTTTTTCGACACACATCCATTTGGAACTCGAGAGTTAAGTGTGCTTGAGTTGGAGTAATAGAAGGATGGGTGACCTATCAGAAATTAATTCACGATATCGTTTGAGTGAGGCCAAATCACAGGGAAATGTCATGTGGTCATTGCAGAGTTAGTATTCGAGATTGTCAAATCTCTGGAAAACTAATACACCACTTGTTACACAAAATGGAGCCCACAGACTCAGAGAGCAAGCATGGAATGCCCATTAGCTATGGGTGGTTGAGGAGTTGGAAAATATTCCTCTAATCTTTCTATTCCATAAACATTTGTCTCATTGATTTGCAAACCATTTAATTAATATCTTTTGCACATATATATTGTTTTTAGAGACTTGATAGTTTTATCAAACATATCTACAATAATAAAGTAGACGTTTCTTCTTTCTCATGCTGTCACGTCAGCAATCACCTACGGGCATTTTGTGCCACATCAGCGCTTTCCTATTGCACTGTCTCTTTCTTCCGTTAATTATTAAACTTCTTGGCTAGAAAAATGAAAACGTCTTCGACTTATTGAATTTAAAATCAAAATTTTTTTTGTTGGGTTTCTTCGTTGTCGTCGCAAGCCGTAACCCCCGTCATATCGTCTTCCATCATCTCCTTCGACGGCGGAGTGACTCAGTGTTCAATTCACCCCCACTTTCTCTTCATCAATACACACATCAATCAAATTGGATATATATATATATATATATATATATATATATTCTCAAGGTCTTCAGGAGGAACCTCAAACCTCTTACGAATCATATTCTTGCGACAATCCTACAAGTAGAAGTTCTTAGAATGGCGATTACTCAGCTCCACTTCTCCGATTTGAAGGCTGGTCGTTTCGAGGACGGAGTTGTCACAAGTCTCCTTCATTTTTGGGAGGCTAGGAACATGTCCAAAACAAACATCAATGCTACATTAACAAGTATTAAGTTCGTCTATTTCATTTGATACACGGTCAATCATTTTTATATCTTATGATAATAATTTAGAACACAACGACTTTTATATACTATCCAATAAAACATGCTATCGGAGTTTGTGTTCACCACAAATAAAAAGTTACTAGGCATGAATATATTAAGAAAATAAAATATAAGATTTGGGTAATATTTTGTTAGTTTTAGTTTTATTTGAGTTATTTAATTTTCTTGCAATATATTCAAATTGGCCATGATATTTTTTAAAAAAAGGCAAATTTCCATTTTGCCACGAATTTGATATCACTATCAAATTTATCCTTGAAGGATAACATAAAAAACTTAATTTTGTGATTAAAAAAACTTAATTAGCACTCTTAAATCATTTATAATATTTAAAACATAATTTATACAACATTTATAAAATTTTATAAACTCAGCTCCACCCTTTAAATATTAAACCCTAAACAATAATCATTAAATTTAACAACTTATTTTAAATGTGCTAATTAATTTTGTTTCCCCTTCTACCAACTTCTCAAAAATTCTAACCAAATTATTACCTTCAGTTGTTTCATGAATACGACTTTCCTATGAAATATTGAGAATATAATTAAAGTTATATATAATTGAAGGATTAAATTTTGACTTTTTATAATCATAGGATTATTAGAAGTTGAAAATATAAATTTTTAAAACTGTATCATCATCAGTCAAAACCTTTTTAATAAAAAAAAAGCCTCTTTGAGATATATTCTCAACACTTCATAGTCTTCACTTTGATCTTGTATA
Organism: Moricandia moricandioides; assembly: GCA_905132885.1. Lineage (NCBI taxonomy): Eukaryota > Viridiplantae > Streptophyta > Magnoliopsida > Brassicales > Brassicaceae > Moricandia > Moricandia moricandioides. The sequence continues at coordinate 41,187 of CAJHQQ010003437.1, forward strand.
TTTCCAAAGAAGAACGAATTTTCATCATGGAAGCCATGGAAGTTATTTTTAAAAAAACAACATGATTTTTTATGAATAAGGAATTTTAGTATGAATGATGGATGGTAGACTGATAGTTGATAGTTTAGATTTAAGAGATTCATTTGCTTATTTATATATAGATTTTGGAGGCATTCAAAAAGTATAAGGAAAAAGAATTTACAATCTAAAATAAAACTTGAAAAAAATTGTGAAGATAATTTTTGTAGAAATAAAAAAATTGGATAACTATCAAAAATTATAATCACATAAATTATTTTTTATTAAGATATGAGATATTTGATTTGATATATTCTAATAAAATTAATTTAACTAATGTGAATTTTTTAAAATAGAAAGAAAAAGTTTATAAAACTGGAATTTATATAAACGGGAAATTTGTTTTAAAATAAAGTTTATGATAACAATATCGTTACATAAAAATTTGTTAAAAACGAAAATAAATAGAAAATATTTATAGGTATTTTCTTTTATAAGAAATTCTTTTTTTGATAAGAATGTGGTCATGAAAAGAATGTATTAAGAAAAATAAAATTATAAATATATTATTAATTTTAACAATTATAATAATAAATTTAATTCATTAAAGATATCAATGTAATAAACTATCATAGGAGTTAGCGTGAACGCGACACGTAATAGAGTGACTTCTTTAATAATATTATAAAGATTATCACTCCTATACATAAAATATTTGTCTATCTCCTATTTCTCAAGCATATATATATATATATATATAATGTGCATATATATCTTTGCACTGTACATTATCTAAAACAAGAGGTGATTTACAAACCAAACTTATGTTGAACATGAAAAGTTTTTTTAATTCACATGAATCAATCGCATCATACTATTAGAATATGGATGAATCTCACGCTGATAGCAAATACATCACATGCATTTCAAGTGATACAACAAATGTATAAAAAAAATGTGAGAACATAAACGGAAAAAAACCCGCGCGTAGCACGGAAAGACTACTAGTTTATATATATAAAGAAGGGTTTCTCTCATTTTCCTTCCACCACATCATCAAATACTGCAACACGGGCGTGACACGTGTCCTTTCACACACTACGCTGCGTTTCATTAACTATTGTGCTTAATATTTGTGGGCTTTGTGTTTGGGCTTTATGATTCGTTATGTTGATCGAGGCCGAAAGCGACCAAACGCCAAGGATGCTTTCATCTCTTCACCTATGATTTCGTTTTCTAATCATCTTGAGAAAGACATGTAATCAATTCATGGTGTGACAGCTTGACACGTATCACTTTAATCGTACGCTGCGTATTTGTTTTCTGGCAAACAAGACAATTACTCAAGCCCAATAACATAGGCTCCTTTAGTATTCATCATCTAACATTCGTCTTCTTCGATTCTAGGTTTCTTCATAGTTTGAAGCTATGATTAGGTGAGACTCCAATGGACATTATCCGTGTAAAATATGCGTGTGGAAGCTCTGTCTTGGTCTCTTTCATGTCGTTTCGTTTCTGATTCATCGTATATGTTACATTACGGGATTAAGTGGTTCATTGACATTAAAGGGTTCATTACTCCTTGGACCCACCCCACCCACGAGTTCTCATTCAATACTTCTTATCTCCCTCTCAGGCGGTGAAAAATCACCTATAAAAGCTATGTCTTCTTCCCATAAACATTATCCTCACCAATCCTACTACGATCAAAACTTTATTCTTAGTATAATGCCTAAATCATCTACCGTTCTTGCTGATCTGAAGTCCGGATGTTGTTCATCCACCGTGGAGGTGCGGCTACTGTTGGGATTCATGGCGTTAAGGCGTTTCTAAACTGATCGGTATAAAAAAATCAAGGAGAACCAGGCTTACATAATGGCGTCTAGATTCAGACAAGATCCATCACCATTGTGTTAAAGAGACATAAAACAGAGAAGTACGGTTGATCTTCGTTTAGGATTTATTTTCCGACACCAGCCCATGAACGTCCTTAATCACACAACCACAGTCAAACAACGGTTTGTCTTCTACAGCAAATGAAAAACCTTAAGAGCCACAACCACTGTCTTCAACTATAAACTTTGCACCGTCACCACCTGTCTCCCCTGCGAAGTCATTCATGTCTCCTCATAGATGTCATCAGGATTGGTGTTCACTAACCCTTCGTCTCAGGTCTCGGGTTCAAGGGGTAAGCCTCTGTTTTCATCAATTTCAGGTATGAGAAGGTGCTATGTCGATCCAATATGTGTAACTCATCTCCGTGCCAAGAAAATGTTAGTAACGTAATATCCCAAACTAATCTTTATTATTAAATCTCTTAGAGATTTAAACAATCATATTGTTTCATAAATGGTAATCTGAAAAAAAAAACAAGAAATCTAGAGTGAAAAGAGTGATCAGGATCCTGCTGTAAGCAGCAAGATGGCATATATTCTAGCAAATGAGTATTCATGGAGAAATAAAAATAAAAACCGGGTCATGCTTTTATTTTTAAAAATAAAAGCATTGTTTTTGATCTTTTGATATCATTGTCTCTTTGTTTTGTCTCTATTGGAATACTTAGGAGGTGATTGGTAGTGGCTGTGTAAGAACAGTTTTTTAAATTTCTACAGCTATTTTTGAAAGTCAATCATGCTTTTATTTTTAAAATTGAATCTAAAGCGAAAAAAATATAAAAGGAAATATGTTAGCTCTAGTAAACACTTTTTTTTAGAGTTAATAATCAGTGCTCTAGAAAAATTTCTACAGCAAAATAAATTAAAGCAAAAGCTAAAAATCTAAAGTTTAAATCTTAGAGCAAAAAAATTGAAAGCCAAAACTTCAACCAATCAAAGCCTTAATACATTCGAATTTCCTATTTTATTATAAGTTTGTTGGTT
>CAJHQQ010003438.1:0-44076 GCA_905132885.1 Moricandia moricandioides
TTCTGGTTTTATTAGTATCAAGAATAAATTGCAAAATCTCAAAACAGGGCAAACTGGAATCACTTCGGTTAAAAGTGGGATAACTTCTTCATCATAACTCCTATGATATTGATTCAACTTCAGGGTGATTTACACTAATTTATGAGTACAAATCAAGCTTCTTACATCGTGATTCATTCTGGTTTTATTAGTATCAAGAAGAAATTTTCAAATCTCAAAACAGGGCAAACTGGGATCACTTCGGTTAATAGTGGGATAACTTCTTCATTATAACTCCAATGATATTGGTTCAACTTCAGGATGATTCTACACTGATTTATGAGTCCAAATAAAGCTTCTTACATCTTGATTCATTATGGTTTGATTAGAATCAAGAAGAGATTGCCAAATCTCCAAACAGGGTAAACTGGAGTCACTTCTGTTAAAACCGGGATAACTTCTTCATCATAACTCCTATGATCTTGATTCAAATTCAGGGTGATTCTAAACTGATTAATGAGTCCAAATCAATATTCTTACATCGTGATTCATTCTGGTTTTATTTGTATCAAGAAAGAAATTGCCAAATCTCCAAACAAGGCAACTTGGAATCACTTCGGTTAAAAGTGGGATAACTTCTTCATCATAACTCCTATGATCTTGATTAAACTTCAGGGTGATTATACACTGATTAATGAGTCCAAATCAAGCTTCTTTCATCGTGATTCATTCTGGTTTTATTAGTATCAAGAATAAATTGCAAATCTCAAAACAGGGCAAACTGGAATCACTTCGGTTAAAAGTGGGATAACTTCTTCATCATAACTCCTATGATCTTGATTCAAATTCAGGTTGATTCTAAACGGATTTATGATTCCAAACCAAGCTTCTTACATCGTGATTCATTGTTTTTTTATTTGTATCAAGAAGAAATTGCCAAATCTCCAAACAAGGTAAACTGGAATCACTTCGGTTATAAGTGGGATAACTTCTTCATCATAACTCCAATGATCTTGATTCAACTTCAGGGTGATTATACACTGATTAATGAGTTGAAATCAAGCTTCTTACATCGTTTTTCATTCTGTTTTTATTAGTATCAAGAATAAATTGCAAATCTCAAAACAGGGCAAACTGGAATCACTTCGGTTAAAAGTGGGATAACTTCTTCATCATAACTCCTATGATATTGATTCAACTTCAGGGTGATTTACACTGATCTATGAGTACAAATCAAGCTTCTTACATCGTGATTCATTCTGGTTTTATTAGTATCAAGATGAAATTGTCAAATCTCAAAACATGGCAAACTAGGATCACTTCGGTTAAAAGTGGGATAACTTCTTCATTATAACTCCAATGATATTGATTAAACTTCAGGATGATTCTACACTGATTTATGAGTCCAAATAAAGCTTCTTACATCTTGATTCATTCTGGTTTGATTAGAATCAAGAAGAGATTGCCAAATCTCCAAACATGATAAGCTGGAGTCACTTCGGTTAATAGTGGGATAACTTCTTCATCATAACTCCTATGATCTTGATTCAAATTCAGGGTGATTCTAAACTGATTAATGATTCCAAATCAAGATTCTTACATCTTGATTCATTCTGGTTTTATTTGTATCAAGAAGAAATTGCCAAATCTCCAAACATGGCAACTTGGAATCACTTCGGTTAAAAGTGGGATAACTTCTTCATCATAACTCCTACGATTTTGATTCGACTTCAGGTGATTATACACTGATTAATGAGTCCAAATCAAGCTTCTTACATCGTGATTCATTCTGGTTTTATTAGTATCAAGAATAAATTGCAAATCTCAAAACAGGGCAAACTGGAATCACTTCGGTTAAAAGTGGGATAACTTCTTCATCATAACTCATATGATCTTGATTCAACTTCAGGGTGATTCTGCACTGATTTATGATTCCAAATAAAGCTTTTTACATCGTGATTCATTATGGTTTGATTATAATCAAGAAGAAATTGCCAACTCTCCAAACAAGGCAAACTGGAATCACTTCGGTTAAAAGTAGGATAACTTCTTCATCATAACTCCTATGATCTTGATTCAACTTCAGGGTGATTATACACTGATTTATGAGTCCAAATCAATCTTCTTACATCGTGATTCATTCTAGTTTTATTAGTACCAAGAAGAAGTTGCCAAATCTCCAAACAGGGTAAACTGGAATCACTTCGGTTAAAAGTGGGATAAATTCTTCATCATAACTCCTATGATCTTGATTCAACTTCAGGGTGATTCTACACTGATTAATGAGTCCAAATCAAGCTTATTACATCGTGATTCATTCTGGTTTTATTAGTATCAAGAATAAATTGCCAAATCTCCAAAAAGGACAAACTGGAATCACTTCGGTTAAAAGTGGGATAACTTCTTCATCATAACTCCTATGATCTTGATTCAAATTCAGGTTGATTCTAAACGGATTTATGAGTCCAAATCAATCTTCTTACATCGTGATTCATTCTTTTTTATTTGTATCAAGAAGAAATTGCCAAATCTCCAAACAAGGTAAACTGGAATCACTTTGGTTATAAGTGGGATAACTTCTTCATCATAACTCCTATGATCTTGATTCAACTTCAGGGTGATTATACACTTATTAATGAGTCGAAATCAAGCTTCTTACATCGTGATTCATTCTGGTTTTATTAGTATCAAGAATAAATTGCAAATCTCAAAACAGGGCAAACTGGAATCACTTCGGTTAAAAGTGGGATACTTTCTTCATCATAACTCCTATGATATTGATTCAACTTCAAGGTGATTTACACTGATTTATGAGTACAAATCAAGCTTCTTACATCGTGATTCATTCTGGTTTTATTAGTATTAAGAAGAAATTGTCAAATCTCAAAACAGGGCAAACTGGGATCACTTCGGTTAAACGTGGGATAACTTCTTCATTATAACTCCAATGATATTGGTTCAACTTCAGGATGATTCTACACTGATTTATGAGTCCAAATAAAGCTTCTTACATCTTGATTCATTCTGGTTTTATTAGAATCAAGAAGAGATTGCCAAATCTCCAAACAGGGTAAGCTGGAGTCACTTCGGTTAAAAGTGGGATAACTTCTTCATCATAACTCCTATGATCTTGATTCAAATTCAGGGTGACTCTAAACTGATTAATGATTCCAAATCAAGATTCTTACATCGTGATTCATTCTGGTTTTATTTGTATCAAGAAGAAATTGCCAAATCTCCAAACAGGGCAACTTGGAATCACTTCGGTTAAAAGTGGGATAACTTCTTCATCATAACTCCTACGATCTTGATTCAACTTCAGGGTGATTATACACTGATTAATGAGTCCAAATTAAGCTTCTTACATCATGATTCATTCTGGTTTTATTAGTATCAAGAATAAATTGCAAATCTCAAAACAGGGCAAACTGGAATCACTTCGGTTAAAAGTGGGATAACTTCTTCATCATAACTCCTATGATATTGATTCAAATTCAGGGTGATTATCCACTGATTTATTAGTCCAAATAAATATTCTTACATCTTGATTCATTATGGTTTGATTAGAATCAAGAAGAAATTGCCAACTCTCCAAACAGGACAAACTGGAATCACTTCGGTTAAAAGTGGGATAACTTCTTCATCATAACTCCTATGATCTTGGTTCAACTTCAGGGTGATTCTACACTGATTTATGAGTCCAAATCAATCTTCTTACATCGTGATTCATTCTAGTTTTATTAGTATCAAGAAGAAGTTGCCAAATCTCCAAACAGGGTAAACTGGAATCACTTCGGTTAAAAGTGGGATAACTTCTTCATCATAACTCCTATGATCTTGATTCAACTTCAGGGTGATTCTACACTGATTAATGAGTCCAAATCAAGCTTCTTACATCGTGATTCATTCTGGTTTTATTAGTATCAAGAATAAATTGCCAAATCTCCAAACAGGACAAACTGGAATCACTTCGGTTAAAAGTGGGATAACTTCTTCATCATAACTCTTATGAACTTGATTCAAATTCAGGGTGATTCTAAACTGATTTATGAGTCCAAATCAAGATTCTTACATCATGATTCATTCTGGTTTTATTAGTATCAAGAATAAATTGCAAAATCTCAAAACAGGGAAACTGGAATCACTTCGGTTAAAAGTGGGATAACTTCTTCATCATAACTCCTATGATATTGATTCAACTTCAGGGTGATTTACACTGATTTATGAGTACAAATCAAGCTTCTTACATCGTAATTCATTCTGGTTTTATTAGTATCAAGAAGAAATTGAAAACAAAAGAGATATCTGAGGTTATATGAGTATTTGAGACGTTGAAAGAGATTAGAAAGAGATTAGAAGAGACTTGGAGACTAAAGCTTGAAATGAGACTAGAAATCCATTTCTGGATATGAAGAACACTAGAGAGAATAAGAGAGACTCGAAAATATTGCTTGCTTGATTAATGAGAGGGATTACAACATACATAGGGAAAGTTAAGGCTGAGCTTAACGGATACAAGATAAGGTTTCAACCTAAGCATGTGTAGTCAAAGCTTTAGGCGCGCCTGGTTTGAAATGCTTGGACGAGGAGCTTTGCATGCTTGATTCCTTTGGCATCTTGACCAGATGCTCTAGCCAGCCTGTCCAGACGCGGAGTAACCTTATCCATAAGGTTCAGTGCACATAGACACACGGAGGAGAAGAGGGGAAAGCTTATCCGCGGCAAGGTAACTTCTCTAGTTTTCGCCCGGGTAACTTTGGTCGACCCAAACTTGCTTTTGGTCGACTAATTGTTGTACGGCCAACTTGTACGGCCTTGTACGGATTCTGTACGGACACCCCAACTCCATTCCTCTTCATTTCCTCAGCATTCCTCACTCTCCATTCATAGATCATAATCCCATCTCTTATTTGGTTCAACACTCCCCCTCAAGCTTGACCAAGGGAACCGGTCAAGCTTGGATGTCATGAGATCTTCCTCATTAAAAACCTTGCTGAAGAAAACCCTCCTTAGGGATAAAACCTCAACAAGGAAAAGAGTAAAGACCTCATGACAAGAGGAACTAGTTGAGCCTGGTAAGATCACTGAGTCCCAATCTGTGATGAATGGACTCAAGTGTCTTCTGTCTTGGAGCCTTGGTGAATACATCAGCTAGCTGATCTTCACTCCGTGTATAACAAGGTAGAATAACTCCTTAAACTATCATCTGCCTCACCTTGTGGCAGTCAACCTCAATATGCTTGGTTCTCTCATGAAACACCGAGTTGGAGGCAATGTGGATTGCGGCTTGATTATCACAATGCATGGTCATTGGTGTGGACTGGTCTATCTCCAAGTGCTTCAATATTCCCTTGATCCAGACTAGCTCATTAGTCAGCTTCAACATAGCTCGGTACTCAGCTTCAGCACTTGAACATGACACCACCTTTTCCTTCTTGCTCTTCCAAGTAACTAAGTTCCCACCAATGAATGTGCAATAGCCAGTGGTGGACTTCCTATCTACTATATCTCCAGCCCAATCAGCATCACAGTATCCCACTACTTCAGTGCTCTTGTTACACCCCATCCACACTCTTTGCTCTGGTGAACCATTTAGATACATCAGGATCCTATTCACCATGCTCCAATGATGCTCCTTTGGTCCTTGCATATGTTGGCTCACCTGATTCACAGCAAAGCATATGTCAGGACGTGTAATGGTTAAGTAGATCAACTTACCAACAAGCTTCCTATAGAGCTTGGCATCTTCAAATGGTTGGCTATCATCAATCTCCCCCTCACGTGGAACCTTATACCCATGTTCCAGAGGTGTCTTCACAGTCTTTCCTCCAAGTTTACCTGCATCTTTCAAAAGATCAAGTGTATATTTCCTTTGAGAAAGAAACAACCTTCCTTGGATCTACATATCTCAATTCCAAGGAAGTATTTCATTTCTCCCAAGTCTTTAATTTCAAAGACAGACTTTAAAAAGTCCTTAGTAGATTGAATTCCAACCTTGTCACTTCCTGTGATGATGATATCATCAACATACACAAGAAGGACTACAATACCTGATGAGGTGGATAAGGAGAAGAGAGTATGGTCGAGTTCTGACCTCTTGAAACCTTTTCCATTCAGAGTTGTGCTCAGTTTGGTGTACCAGGCTCTAGGTGATTGTTTGAGACCATAGATGGCTTTCTTCAGTCTTAGAACATTTCCCTCTTTGACCAAATGCTCAAGGCCAGGAGGGGGATGCATATAGACCTCATCTTCAAGTTCTCCTTGCAAGAAGGCATTCTTCACATCCATTTGCCAAAGACCCCATTCCAAGTTCACAGCAAGAGATAGCACTATTCTGATTGTATGGAGCTTGGCAACTGGAGCAAACGTGTCAATGTAGTCCTCTCCATAAGTTTGAGTGAACCCTCTAGCTACCAGTCTGGTCTTCTTCCTATCAATCTTCCCATTTGCAAGATACTTGATGGTGAATATCCATCTGCTAGATACAGCCTTCTTCCCTTTTGGCAGTTACTTTCATACCAAGTATCATTCTTGATCATTGCATCTGCTTCAGCACCAACTGATTCCCTCCATTCTTTGTCTTGCATAGCTTCTTCATAGGAGCTTGGTAACTTACTCTCATCCAGACTCGTCATGAAGGCACAATGGTCTTCAGGGTAATACACTAGTGTACAAGCAGCTTGAACAGGATGCTCAACTGCTTGTGCATTGTAGTATACCCTTGTATTCACCCAGTTGGATGGGGGGGGGTTTCTTATCCTTGTACTCCTTCTTAAAGGTTGAGGCACTTCAGGTTGTTCTTCCTCAATCTCTCCTTCTTCTTCCTGGTTTATATTTTTCACCTTCCTCATCTTCATTTCCTTGATCCACACCTTGATCATGTTGTGAGCCTGATGATTCTTCCTCATATTGTTCATGAGCATCAGGTTCATTTCCCCCCTCATGGTCGAGGTGGGTTTCCTGACCATTCACATCCACAGTAGGTGGACCTTGTTGTTGTTCACTTCCACCCTTGTGATCCTGAGATAAGTTAATCCCAAGACTTTCCAAGATGATCCTCAAGTTTGCTGCCTTATCAGAAGTTAAATCTTTTAATTATGCTTGGTTCTTTTCCTCATAGAACCCTCTTTCTTCTACAAACTTCACATCCCTTGATATAAACACCCTCCTGGTTACTGGATCATAACACTTGTATCCCTTCTGAGTTGGCGAGTAGCCAATGAACATACCCTTTGTACTCTTTGCTTCCAACTTGTTCCTGAGTTCCCCTGGCTTGTGAACAAAGCAAAGATACCCAAAGACTCGAAGGTGATCTAAGGTTGGCCTATACTTGTTCAATACTTCAAATGGTGACTGATCATGAAGAACTCTGGTTGGGGTTCGGTTGATCATGTAACAAGCAGTGGCAACAGCATCACTCCAGAATCTCTTGGGTACATTTGCTTGGAACATCATGGACCTAGCAACCTCCATAAGGTGTCTATTCTTCCTTTCTGCTACTCCATTCTGTTGTGGGGTGTATGGGCAGCTTGTTTGATGAAGAATGCCATGTTGAGATAGATGCAACTTGAATGCTTGACTTGTGTATTCTCCACCATTATCTGATCTAAAAACTTTCAGCTTAGCATTGAAATGGTTAGTCACATAAGTATGAAAGTTTCTAAATGCATCAAGCACCCTATCTTTAGATGGAATCAAGGTTATCCAGGTGTATTTCGATTTTTCATCTATGAATGTGACAAAGTATTTATGGTTTTCCCTAGACAAACAATGAGCAGTCCAAACATCTGAATGTATTAAATCAAAGCAGTGATCATAGATAGTAGTGGACTTTTGGAACACAGTCTTACAATGCTTGCCTAAAATACAAGCTTCACAGTCATTATTTTCAAAGATAACACTTGGAACCATTAAGTTTAAATCTCTAACATGAGGGTGTCCTAGTCTAGCATGCCACAAAGCATTATTATTTAAAGCAGAAGTAAAGGAACAATTAGGATCAGGCAAAACATTAATCTCTTCAAGTAGGTAAAGGTCTCCTTTTGTAACTCCTTGCCCAATCACACGGTTGCTCTCAATATCCTGAAACTTAACATCATTAGGACTGAAGATAACTTTTCATTTGAGATCATTAGTGCATTTCTTAACAGATAACAAGTTTGAAGTAAACTCAGGCATATAAAAAGCTCTAGACTCCTTATCAAACAGTTTTAATTTGCCTATACGCCTTATTGGAATCCTATCACCATTAGCAATCATAACATGTCCATGAGCAGGTTCTATTTCTTTTATAAGACTAGTATCACTAATCATATGATGTGATGCACCTGAATCAACTATCAATGGTTTAGACATGCTACAAGCACTAAGAGATAGACCAGCAATCCTAGAGTGAGTATATGCATCAGTTTGATCATAAAGGCTAGTAACTTTAGATGCACCAAATGAATACCCCCTGAGGTTACCAAAGATGTTACCATTGTCCTTGAGCATCTTGATGAGAGCATCCATCTCTGATCTGCGGATGAACTCATGCTCATTTGGTTGTTGGTTGGTTGAGCTGTATATGTCCATGCCTTGTTCTCACCACCTTCTCTTCCTTCAGTCTCTGGTGCCCGGTTTGATGTTCCTGTTCCACTCATCAGATGCTGATCACTTCCTCCATTGCTCACATTTGCCCTTGCATCTCTATCCTTCATGAACTTGTTTGGCTTGAGATATGGGTGAAGGATCCAGCACTGATGCTTCTTGTGAGCTTGTCTCTTGCAATGGTCACAGTTTCCATTGAACCTTCTTTCTTCATACTTGTTCACCCTGTTGGCTTGAGGGACTTCAGCTTGATTAGCCAAGGTAAGCTCCCCCTTTCCTCCAAATAGCCCCAATGATCCTTGTTCCTTCTGGATTTGTACGAAGACTTCTTCTAGAGTGGGCAACCTCTCAGCTCGCAAGATGTGCTTTACCAAGTCATTGTAGGTAGAGTTAAGAGTGAGTAGCAAGCCAAAGACCTTGTCTTGTTCACGCCTTTCATTGAGCTCATCTGGATCGGTTGTACTTGGCCTCAACATCTCAAGCTCTGACCACAATGCTCTAAACTTCCCAAGATGCTTTGTGAACTCCATATCTTCTTGTGCCAAGTTATTTATAGCTCGCTTAATCTCAAACACACGAGTAAGGTTTGAGATGTTTCCATATACCTTCTGGAGTGTATCCCACAGGCCCTTTGCCTTCACACAGTAGCTGTATGCCTCTAAGATTGATGGATCTAGAGAGCTTTGAAGGATGGACATCACCAGGTTATCCTCCTGGATCCACTTCACTTCATCACACACAACAATCTCCTTGTCGCCTTCATGAGTAATGAGTTTTGGAGCTTCATCTTCAAGGATGTGGTTCCACAAACCCTTACTCCCCACTGCTGTCTTCACCACACGAGACCATAGGAGGTAGTTTCCCCCCTTTAGAATCACTGGAATCACCGTAGTCTTTGTACCCTCCATCTTGAAGCTTCCCGGATGAAAAAGGTGTTCTTGAGTGTTCTTGAGCAAGAAATGAAATCAAACCCCAGATTCAAGTGAACCTGGCTCTGATACCATGAAAACTAAAGAGATATCTGAGGTTATATGAGTATTTGAGACGTTGAAAGAGACTAGAAAAGAGATTAGAAGAGACTTGGAGACTAAAGCTTGAAACGAGACTAGAAATCCATTTCTGGATATGAAGAACACTAGAGAGAATAAGAGAGACTCGAAAATATTGCTTGCTTGATTAATGAGAGGGATTACAACATATATAGGGAAAGTTAAGGCTGAGCTTAACGGATACAAGATAAGGTTTCAACCTAAGCATGTGTAGTCAAAGCTTTAGGTGCGCCTGGTTTGAAATACTTGGACGAGGAGCTTCACATGCTTGATTCCTTTGGCATCTTGACCAGATGCTCTTAGCCAGCCTGTCCAGACGCGGAGTCATCTTATCCATAAGGTTCAGTGCACATAGACACACGGAGGAGAAGAGGAAGAGCTTATCCGCGGCAAGGTAACTTCTCTAGTTTTCACCCGGGTAACTTTGGTCGACCCAAACTTGCTTTTGGTCGACTAATGGTTGTGCGGCAAACTTGTACGGTCTTGTACGGATTCTGTACGGACACCCTAACTCCATTCCTCTTCATTTCCTCAGCATTCCTCACTCTCCATTCATAGATCATAATCCCATCTCTTATTTGGTTCAACAATCATGTGATGGCTAGCTCCTGAATCTATAACTAGGGGTTTTGTCAATTCACAACCAGTTAAAGCATTCAAAGAGATACCACTAGTTGAAGCATCTAAAGAGGTACCAAGTGTGTTACCAGAGTTTTCCTTGAGGAGTTTGATGAGAGCCTCAATTGTTGAATAAGATGGTTAAATGATAGAGGAAGCATAGAGGATTTGGGAGGAAGTAAGTTTTGGGTGTCCGTACAAAGGCCGTACAAGAGGCCGTACAAGTGGCCGTACACCCAAACTTACCTTGAAGATGAAGTTACCCGGGGAAGAAATAACTCGACCAAGAGTTACCCTTATCACTTACCATGTGGATAAAGCTTGACCAAAGGGATAAGAGAGGCGCGTCTGACAGGCTGGCTCATGGCTGGAAAGGAAGAGCATCTGGTCAAGATGCCTTTAGCATCAAGCGTGTGGAGCTTCTGGTCCAAGCATTTCAAATAGACGCTCCTCCCCGGATTGACTACACATGCTTTGGTCTTTGTTTACGTTGAACCTTATCCTAATCTTCCTCTATATATTGTAAACCTTGCTTACCATCAATCATAACGAGCATTTCAGTCTCTCTCTCTCGTTTATCTCTCTAAAACTCTCTCTAATGGTTTCTTAAGTCTACCCGGATTAGTCTTTACTTTCTTATCAAGTCTCTCTATTCACTCTATCTTCTGTCTATACTCAAGTTTCACTCAAGATTTCATGGTATCAGAGCCAGGTTCTCTTAGATCTGGGTTGTGATTGTTGAAGAACTCAAGAACACTTTTTTTGATCCGGAAATCACAAGATGGAGAACACCAAGACTACAGTCATTCCGGTTACACTTAAAGGTGGGAACTACTTGTTATGGTCTCGTGTAATGAAGACCGCAGTGGGAAGTAAGGGCCTGTGGAGCCATGTCCTAGAAGATGAAGCTCCAAAGATCATCACTAAAGAAGGTGATAGGGAGGTGGTCGTGTGTGATGAAGTAAAGTGGATGCAAGAAGATCTACTGGTAATGTCTATCCTTCAAAGTTCATTGGATCCGTCCATTTTGGAAGCTTATAGCTACTGTGAGAAGGCAAAAGACTTGTGGGATACACTTCAGAAGGTGAATTGAAACATCTCAAACCTCACTAGGGTATTTGAGATAAAGAGGGCCATCAACAACCTTGCCCAGGAAGACATGGAGTTTACCAAGCATTTGGGAAAGTTTAGAGCTTTATGGTCAGAGCTTGAGATGCTGAGGCCAAGTACTACTGATCCTGATGAGCTCAATGAAAGGCGTGAGCAAGATAAGGTCTTTGGACTACTACTCACACTCAACTCCTCCTATAACGATCTTATCAAGCATATCCTGAGGTCAAAGAAGCTGCCAACCCTTGAAGAGGTATGCTCACAAATCCAGAAGGAGCAAGGGTCATTAGTGAGATTTTTAGAGTAAAAGAGATAAGTATGAGAATCTAAGAGAAGAATGAAGTGTATCCGAGATTTAGAGAGTAGTGTTCATGATGAACAAGAGAGAGAGAGAGAGAGAGAGAGAGAGAGAGAGAGAGAGAGAGAGTATCACGGAAAATGTTTGCTTAATCTTATTACTCTGAGCATAAGTTACAATATATAGAGGAGAGGCCTTAATCTAATCCACAAACGGTCATAAGAGAGTATGGTAAACAATAGGTTAACGTGGACACTCTAAGGAGAATGGCGCGCCTAGTTTGAATGCTTGGCTGAGAGGGCTTGATGCCTTTGGCATCTTGACTAGATGCCTTCTCCTTTCCAGCATAATCCAGCCTGTCTTGGTCAAGCCTTATCCGGCGAGACTCCTTTCTTATTTTACCGGGTATCAGTGGATAATCACCCTGAAGTTGAATCAATATCATTGGAGTTATGATGAAGAAGTTATCCCACTTTTAACCGAAGTGATTCCAGTTTGCCCTTTTTGGAGAGTTCGCAAATTCTTCTTGATACTAATAAAACCATAATGAATCAAGATGTAAGAATCTTAATCTGGACTCATAAATCAGTGTAGAATCACCCTGAAGTTGAATCAAGATCATAGGAATTATGATGAAGATGTTTTCCCACTTTTTACCGAAGTGACTCCAGTTTACCATGTTTGGAGATTTGGCAATTTATTCTTGATACTAATAAAACCAGAATGAATCACGATGTAAGAAGATTGATTTGGACTCATTAATCAGTGTAGAATCACCCTGGAGTTGAATCAATATCATTGGAGTTATGATGAAGAAGTTATCCCACTATTAACCGAAGTGATTCTAGTTTACCCTGTTTGGAGATTTGGCAATTTCTTCTTGATACAAATAAAACCACAATGAATCACGATGTAAAAATATTGATTTGGACTCATAAATCAGTTTAGAATCACCCTGAAGTTGAATCAAGATCATAGGAGTTATGATGAAGAACTTATCCCACTTTTAACCGAAGTGACTCCAGTTTACCTTGTTTGGAGATTTGGCAATTTCTTCTTGATTCTAATCAAAAAATAATGTATCAAGATGTAAGAGGCTTTATTTTGACTCATAAATCAGTGGATAATCACCCTGAAGTTGAATCAATATCATTGGAGTTATGATGAAGAAGTTATCCCACTTTTAACCGAAGTGATTCCAGTTTGGCTTGTTTGGAGAGTTGTCAATTTCTTCTTGATACTAATAAAACCATAATGAATCAAGATGTAAGAATCTTGATCTGGACTCATAAATCATTGTAGAATAACCCTGAAGTTGAATCAAGATCATAGGAGTTATGATGAAGATGTTATCCCACTTTTTACCGAAGTGACTCTAGTTTACCTTGTTTGGAGATTTGGCAATTTATTCTTGATAATAATTAAACCAGAATGAATCACGATGTAAGAAGCTTGATTTGGACTCATTAATCAGTGTAGAATCACCCTGGAGTTGAATAAATATCATTGGAGTTATGATGAAGAAGTTATCCCACTTTTAACCGAAGTGATTCTAGTTTATCCTGATTGGAGATTTGGTAATTTCTTCTCTATACAAAGAAAACCAGAATGAATCACGATGTAAGAATCTTGATTTGGAATCATAAATCAGTTTAGAATCACCCTGAAGTTGAATCAAGATCATAGGAGTTATGATGAAGAAGTTATCCCACTTTTAACCGAAGTGACTCCAGTTTACCCTTTTTGGAGATTTGGCAATTTCTTCTTGATTCTAATCAAACCAGAAAGAATCAAGAAGTAAGAAGCTTTATTTGGACTCATAAATCAGTGGATAATCACCGTGAATTTGAATCAATATCATTGGAGTTATGATGAAGATGTTATTCCACTTTTAACCGAAGTAATTCCTGTTTACCCTGTTTAGAGATTTGGCAATTTCTTCTTGATTCTAATCAAACCAGAATGAATCAAGATGTAAGAATCTTGATTTGGACTCATAAATCATTGTATAATCATCCTGAAGTTGAATCAAGATCATAGGAGTTATGATGAAGAAGTTATCCCACTTTTAACCGAAGTGACTCCAGTTGACCATGTTTGGAGATTTGGCAATTTCTTTTTGATTCTAATCAAACCAGAATGAATCAATAAGTAAGAAGCTTTATTTGGACTCATAAATCAGTGGATAATCACCGTGAATTTGATTCAATATCATTGGAGTTATGATGAAGATGTTATTCTACTTTTAACCGAAGTGATTCCTGTTTACCCTGTTTGGAGATTTGACAATTTCTTCTTGATTCTAATCACACCAGAATGAATCAAGATGTAAGAATCTTGATTTGGACTCATAAATCATTGAATAATCATCCTGAAGTTGAATCAAGATCATAGGAGTTATGATGAAGAAGTTATCCCACTTTTAACCGAAGTGACTCCAGTTGACCCTGTTTGGAGATTTGGCAATTTCTTCTTGATTCTAATCAAACCAGAATGAATCAAGATGTAAGAAGCTTTATTTGGACTCATAAATCAGTGTATAATCACCCTGAAGTTAAGTCAATATCATTGGAGTTATGATGAAGAAGTTATCCCACTTTTAACGGAAGTGATTCCAGTTTGCCCTGTTTGGAGAGTTGGCAATTTCTTCTTGATACTAATAAAACCAGAATGAATCACGATGTAAGAAGATTGATTTGGACTCATAAATCAGTGTAGAATAAACCTGAAGTTGAATCAAGATCATAGGAATTATGATGAAGAAGTTATCCCACTTTTAACCGAAGTGACTCCAGTTTACCCTTTTTGGAGATTGGCAATTTCTTCTTGATTCTAATCAAACCAGAATGAATCAAGATGTAAGAAGCTTTATTTGGAATCATAAATCGTGGATAATCACCCTGAATTTTAATCAATATCATAGGAGTTATGATGAAGATGTTATTCCACTTTTAACCGAAGTGATTCCAGTTTACCCTGTTTGGAGATTTGGCAATTTCTTCTTCATTCTAATCAAACCAGAATGAATCAAGATGTAAGAATCTTGATTTGGACTCATAAATCAGTTTAAAATCATCCTGAAGTTGAATCAAGATCATAGGTGTTATGATGAAGAAGTTATCCCACTTTTAACCGAAGTGACTCCAGTTTACCCTGTTTGGAGATTTGGCAATTTCTTCTTGATAGTAATCAAACCAGAATGAATCAAGATGTAAGAAGCTTTATTTGGAATCATAAATCAGTGGATAATCACCCTGAAGTTAAATCAATATCATTGGAGTTATGATGAAGAAGTTATCCCACTTTTAACCGAAGTGATTCCAGTTTGCCCTGTTTGGAGAGTTGGCAATTTCTTCTTGATACTAATCAAACCAGAATGAATCAAGATGTAAGAATCTTGATTTAAACTCATAAATCAGTGTAGAATCATCCTGAAATTGAATCAATATCATAGGAGTTATGATGAAGAAGTTATCCCACGTTTAACTGAAGTGACTCCAATTTACCCTGTTTGGAGATTTGGCAATTTCTTCTTGATTCTAATCAAACCAGAATGCATCAAGATGTAAGAATCTTTATTTTGACTCATAAATCAGTGGATAATCACCCTGAAGTTGAATCAATATTATTGGAGTTATGATGAAGAAGTTATCCCACTTTTAACCGAGCTGATTCCAGTTTGCCCTGTTTGGAGAGTTGGCAATTTGTTCTTGATACTAATAAAACCAGAATGAATCACGATATAAGAAGCTTTATTTGGACTCATAAATCAGTGTAGAATCACCCTGAAGTTGAATCAAGATCATAAGGAGTTATGAAGAAGAAGTTATCCCACTTTTTAACCGAAGTGACTCCAGTTTACCCTGTTTGGAGATTTGGCAATTTCTTCTTGATTCTAATCAAACCAGAATGAATCAAGATGCAAGAAGCTTTAATTGGACTCATAAATCAGTGGATAATCACCCTGAATTTGAATCAATATCATTGGAGTTATGATGAAGATGTTATTACACTTTTAACCGAAGTGATTCCAGTTTACACTGTTTGGAGATTTGGCAATTTCTTCTTGATTCTAATCAAACAAGAATGAATCACGATGTAAGAAGCTTGATTTGTACACATAAATCAGTGTAGAATCACCCTGAAGTTGAATCAATATCATTGGAGTTATGATGAAGAAGTTATCCCACTTTTAACCGAAGTGATTCTAGTTTATCCTGATTGGAGATTTGGTAATTTCTTCTCTATACAAAGAAAACCAGAATGAATCACGATGTAAGAATCTTGATTTGGAATCATAAATCAGTTTAGAATCACCCTGAAGTTGAATCAAGATCATAGGAGTTATGATGAAGAAGTTATCCCACTTTTAACCGAAGTGATTCCTGTTTGCCCTGTTTGGAGAGTTGGCAATTTCTTCTTTATTCTAATCAAACCAGAATGAATCAAGATGTAAGTATCTTGATTTGGACTCATAAATCAGTGTAGAATCATCCTGAAGTTGCATCAAGATCATAGGAGTTATGATGAAGAAGTTATCCCACTTTTAACCGAAGTGACTCCACTTTACCCTGTTTGGAGATTTGGCAATTTCTTCTTGATTCTAATCAAACCAGAATGTATCAAGATGTAAGAAGCTTTATTTTGACTCATAAATCAGTGGATAATCACCCTGAAGTTGAATCAATATCATTGGAGTTATGATGAAGAAGTTATCCCACTTTTAACCGAAGTGATTCCAGTTTGCCCTGTTTGGAGAGTTGGCAATTTCTTCTTGATACTAATAAAACCATAATGAATCAAGATGTAAGAATCTTGATCTGGACTCATAAATCAGCTTAGAATCACCCTGAAGTTGAATCAAGATCATAGGAGTTATGATGAAGATGTTTTCCCACTTTTTACCGAAGTGACTCCAGTTTACCCTGTTTGGAGATTTGGCATTTATTCTTGATACTAATAAAACCAGAATGAATCACGATGTAAGAAGCTTGATTTGGACTCATTAATCAGTTTAGAATCACCCTGGAGTTGAATCAATATCATTGGAGTTATGATGAAGAAGTTATCCCACTTTTAACCGAAGTGATTCCAGTTTGCCCTGTTTGGAGAGTTCGCAATTTCTTCTTGATACTAATAAAACCATAATGAATCAAGATGTAAGAATCTTGATCTGGACTCATAAATCAGTGTAGAATCACCCTGAAGTTGAATCAAGATCATAGGAGTTATGATGAAGATGTTTTCCCACTTTTTACCGAAGTGACTCCAGTTTACCCTGTTTGGAGATTTGGCAATTTATTCTTGATACTAATAAAACCAGAATGAATCACGATGTAAGAAGCATGATTTGGACTCATTAATCAGTGTAGAATCACCCTGGAGTTGAATCAATATCATTGGAGTTATGATGAAGAAGTTATCCCACTTTTAACCGAAGTGATTCTAGTTTATCCTGTTTGGAGATTTGGTAATTTCTTCTTGATACAAATAAAACCAGAATGAATCACGATGTAAGAATCTTGATTTGGACTCATAAATCAGTTTAGAATCACCTTGAAGTTGAATCAAGATCATAGGAGTTATGATGAAGAACTTATCCCACTTTTAACCGAAGTGACTCCAGTTTACCCTGTTTGGAGATTTGGCAATTTCTTCTTGTTCTAATCAAAAAAGAATGTATCAAGATGTAAGAGGCTTTATTTTGACTCATAAATCAGTGGATAATCACCCTGAAGTTGAATCAATATCATTGGAGTTATGATGAAGAAGTTATCCCACTTTTAACCGAAGTGATTCTAGTTTACCCTGTTTGGAGATTTGGTAATTTCTTCTTGATACAAATAAAACCAGAATGAATCACGATGTAAGAATCTTGATTTGGAATCATAAATCAGTTTAGAATCACCCTGAAGTTGAATCAAGATCATAGGAGTTATGATGAAGAAGTTATCCCACTTTTAACTGAAGTGACTCCAATTTACCCTGTTTGGAGATTTGGCAATTTCTTCTTGATTCTAATCAAACCAGAATGAATCAAGATGTAAGAAGCTTTATTTTGACTCATAAATCAGTGGATAATCACCCTGAATTTGAATTAATATCATTGGAGTTATGATGAAGAAGTTATCCCACTTTTAACCGAAGTGATTCCAGTATACACTATTTGGAGATTTGGCAATTTCTTCTTGATTCTAATCAAACCAGAATGAATCACGATGTAAGAAGCTTGATTTGTACACATAAATCAGTGTAGAATCACCCTGAAGTTGAATCAATATCATAGGAGTTATGATGAAGAAGTTATCCCACTTTTAACCGAAGTGACTCCAGTTTACCCTGTTTGGAGATTTGGCAATTTCTTCTTGATTCTAATCAAACCAGAATGAATCAAGATGTAAAAATCTTGATTTGGACTCATAAATCAGTGGATAATCACCCTGAATTTGCATCAAGATCATAGGAGTTATGATGAAGATGTTATTCCACTTTTAACCGAAGTTATTCCAGTATACACTATTTGGAGATTTGGCAATTTCTTCTTGATTCTAATCAAACCAGAATGAATCACGATGTAAGAAGCTTGATTTGTACACATAAATCAGTGTAGAATCACCCTGAAGTTGAATCAATATCATAGGAGTTATGATGAAGAAGTTATTCCACTTTTAACCGAAGTGATTCCAGTTTACCCTGTTTGGAGATTTGGTAATTTCTTCTTGATTCTAATCAAACCAGAATGAAAAAAGATGTAAGAATCTTGATTTGGACTCATAAATCAGTGTAGAATCATCCTGAAGTTGCATCAAGATCATAGGAGTTATGATGAAGAAGTTATCCCACTTTTAACCGAAGTGACTCCACTTTACCCTGTTTGGAGATTTGGTAATTTCTTCTTGATTCTAATCAAACCAGAATGTATCAAGATGTAACAAGATTTAATTTGACTCATAAATCAGTGGATAATCACCCTTAAGTTGAATCAATATCATTGGA
The DNA here is from genome assembly GCA_905132885.1 of Moricandia moricandioides. Classification (NCBI taxonomy): domain Eukaryota; kingdom Viridiplantae; phylum Streptophyta; class Magnoliopsida; order Brassicales; family Brassicaceae; genus Moricandia; species Moricandia moricandioides. The sequence continues at coordinate 18,640 of CAJHQQ010003438.1, forward strand.
GTTATGATGAAGAAGTTATCCCACTTTTAACCGAAGTGATTCTAGTTTACCCTGTTTGGAGAGTTGGCAATTTCTTCTTGATACTAATAAAACCATAATGAATCAAGATGTAAGAATCTTGATCTGGACTCATAAATCAGTTTAGAATCACCCTGAAGTTGAATCAAGATCATAGGAGTTATGATGAAGATGTTTTCCCACTTTTTACCGAAGTGACTCCAGTTTACCCTGTTTGGAGATTTGGCAATTTATTCTTGATACTAATAAAACCCGAATGAATCACGATTTAAGAAGCTTGATTTGGACTCATTAATCAGTGTAGAATCACCCTGGAGTTGAATCAATATCATTGGAGTTATGATGAAGAAGTTGTCCCACTTTTAACCGAAGTGATTCTAGTTTAACCTGTTTGGAGATTTGGAAATTTCTTCTTGATACAAATAAAACCAGAATGAATCACGATGTAAGAAACTTGATTTGGACTCATAAATCAGTGTAGAATCACCCTGAAGTTGAATCAAGATCATAGGAGTTATGATGAAGATGTTTTCCCACTTTTTACCGAAGTGACTCCAGTTTACCCTGTTTGGAGATTTGGCAATTTATTCTTGATACTAATCAAACCAGAATGTATCAAGATGTAATACGCTTTATTTTGACTCAAAAATCAGTGGATAATCACCCTGAAGTTAAATCAATATCATTGGAGTGATGATAAAGAAGTTATCCCACTTTTAACCGAAGTGATTCCAGTTTGCCCTGTTTGGAGAGTTGGCAATTTCTTCTTGATACTAATCAAACCATAATGAATAAAGATGTAAGAAACTTGATTTGGACTCATAAATCAGTTTAGAATCACCCTGAAGTTGAATCAATATCATAGGAGTTATGATGAAGAAGTTATCCCACTTTTAACTGAAGTGACTCCAATTTACCCTGTTTGGAGATTTGGCAATTCATTCTTGATTCTAATCAAACCAGAATGAATCAAGATGTAAGAAGCTTTATTTTGACTAATAAATCAGTGGATAATCACCCTGAATTTGAATTAATATCATTGGAGTTATGATGAAGAAGTTATCCCACTTTTAACCGAAGTGATTCCAGTATACACTATTTGGAGATTCGGCAATTTCTTCTTGATTCTAATCAAACCAGAATGAATCACGATGTAAGAAGCTTGATTTGTACACATAAATCAGTGTAGAATCACCCTGAAGTTGAATCAATATCATAGGAGTTATGATGAAGAAGTTATCCCACTTTTAACCGAAGTGACTCCAGTTTACCCTGTTTGGAGATTTGGCAATTTCTTCTTGATTCTAATCAAAACAGAATGAATCAAGATGTAAGAATCATGATTTGGACTCATAAATCAGTGGATAATCACCCTGAATTTGCATCAAGATCATAGGAGTTATGATGAAGATGTTATTCCACTTTTAACCGAAGTGATTCCAGTATACACTATTTGGAGATTTGGCAATTTCTTCTTGATTCTAATCAAACCAGAATGAATCACGATGTAAGAAGCTTGATTTGTACACATAAATCAGTGTAGAATCACCCTGAAGTTGAATCAATATCATAGGAGTTATGATGAAGAAGTTATTCCACTTTTAACCGAAGTGATTCCAGTTTACCCTGTTTGGAGATTTGGTAATTTCTTCTTGATTCTAATCAAACCAGAATTAATCAAGATGTAAGAATATTGATTTGGACTCATAAATCAGTGTAGAATCATCCTGAAGTTGCATCAAGATCATAGGAGTTATGATGAAGAAGTTATCCCACTTTTAACCGAAGTGACTCCACTTTACCCTGTTTGGAGATTTGGTAATTTCTTCTTGATTCTAATCAAACCAGAATGTATCAAGATGTAACAAGATTTATTTTGACTCATAAATCAGTGGAGAATCACCCTAAATTTGAATCAATATCATTGGAGTTATGATGAAGAAGTTATCCCACTTTTAACCGAAGTGATTCCAGTTTGCCCTGTTTGGAAAGTTGGCAATTTCTTCTTGATACTAATAAAACCATAATGAATCAAGATGTAAGAATCTTGATCTGGACTCGTAAATCAGTGTAGAATCACCCTGAAGTTGAATCAAGATCATAGGAGTTATGATGAAGATGTTTTCCCACTTTTTACCGAAGTGACTCCAGTTTACCCTGTTTGAAGATTTGGCAATTTATTCTTGATACTAATAAAACCAGAATGAATCACGATGTAAGAAGCTTAATTTGGACTCATTAATCAGTGTACAATCACCCTGGAGTTGAATAAATATCATTGGAGTTATGATGAAGAAGTTATCCCACATTTAACCGAAGTGATTCTAGTTTACCCTGTTTGGAGATTTGGCAATTTCTTCTTGATACAAATAAAACCAGAATGAATCACGATGTAAGAATCTTGATTTGTACTCATAAATCAGTTTAGAATCACCAAGAAGTTGAATCAAGATCATAGGAGTTATGATGAAGAAGTTATCCCACTTTTAACCGAAGTGATTCCACTTTACCCTGTTTGGTAATTTGGCAATTTCTTCTTGATTCTAATCAAACAAGAATGAATCAAGATGTAAGAATCTTGATTTGGACTCATAAATCAGTGTAGAATCATCCTGAATTTGAATCAAGATCATAGGAGTTATGATGAAGAAGTTATCCCACTTTTAACCGAAGTGACTCCAGTTTACCCTGTTTGGAGATTTGGCAATTTCTTCTTGATTCTAATCAAACCATAATGAATCAAGATGTAATAATCTTGATTTGGACTCATAAATCAGTGTAGAATCACCCTGAAGTTGAATCAAGATCATAGGAGTTATGATGAAGAAGTTATCCCACTTTTAACTGAAGTGACTCCAATTTACCCTGTTTGGAGATTTGGCAATTTCTTCTTGATTCTAATCAAACCAGAATGAATCAAGATGTAAGAAGCTTTATTTTGACTAATAAATCAGTGGATAATCACCCTGAATTTGAATTAATATCATTGGAGTTATGATGAAGAAGTTATCCCACTTTTAACCGAAGTGATTCCAGTTTACACTGTTTGGAGATTTGGCAATTTCTTCTTGATTCTAATCAAACCAGAATGAATCACGATGTAAGAAGCTTGATTTGTACTCATAAATCAGTGGAAATCACCCTGAAGTTGAATCAAGATCATAGGAGTTATGATGAAGAAGTTATCCCACTTTTAACTGAAGTGACTCCAGTTTACCCTGTTTGGAGATTTGGCAATTTCTTCTTGATTCTAATCAAACCAGAATGAATCAAGATGTAAGAAGCTTGATTTGACTCATAAATCAGTGGATAATCACCCTGAATTTGAATCAATATCATAGGAGTTATGATGAAGAAGTTATCCACTTTTAACCGAAGTGATTCCAGTATTACACTATTTGGAGATTTGGCAATTTCTTTCTTGATTCTAATCAAACCAGAATGAATCACGATGTAAGAAGCTTGATTTGTACACATAAATCAGTGTAGAATCACCCTGAAGTTGAATCAATATCATAGGAGTTATGATGAAGAAGTTATCCCACTTTTAACCGAAGTGACTCCAGTTTACCCTGTTTGGAGATTTGGCAATTTCTTCTTGATTCTAATCAAACCAGAATGAATCAAGATGTAAGAATCTTGATTTGGACTCATAAATCAGTGGATAATCACCCTGAATTTGCATCAAGATCATAGGAGTTATGATGAAGATGTTATTCCACTTTTTACCGAAGTGATTCCAGTATACACTATTTGGAGATTTGGCAATTTCTTCTTGATTCTAATCAAACCAGAATGAATCACGATGTAAGAAGCTTGATTTGTACATATAAATCAGTGTAGAATCACCCTGAAGTTGAATCAATATCATAGGAGTTATGATGAAGAAGTTATTCCACTTTTAACCGAAGTGATTCCAGTTTACCCTGTTTGGAGATTTGGTAATTTCTTCTTGATTCTAATCAAACCAGAATGAATCAAGATGTAAGAATCTTGATTTGGACTCATAAATCAGTGTAGAATCATCCTGAAGTTGCATCAAGATCATAGGAGTTATGATGAAGAAGTTATCCCACTTTTAACCGAACTGACTCCACTTTACCCTGTTTGGAGATTTGGCAATTTCTTCTTGATTCTAATCAAACCAGAATGTATCAAGATGTAACAAGATTTATTTTGACTCATAAATCAGTGGAGAATCACCCTAAATTTGAATCAATATCATTGGAGTTATGATGAAGAAGTTATCCCACTTTTAACCGAAGTGATTCCAGTTTGCCCTGTTTGGAAAGTTGGCAATTTCTTCTTGATACTAATAAAACCATAATGAATCAAGATGTAAGAATCTTGATCTGGACTCGTAAATCAGTGTAGAATCACCCTGAAGTTGAATCAAGATCATAGGAGTTATGATGAAGATGTTTTCCCACTTTTTACCGAAGTGACTCCAGGTTTCCCTGTTTGGAGATTTGGCAATTTATTCTTGATACTAATAAAACCAGAATGAATCACGATGTAAGAAGCTTAATTTGGACTCATTAATCAGTATACAATCACCCTGGAGTTGAATAAATATCATTGGAGTTATGATGAAGAAGTTATCCCACATTTAACCGAAGTGATTCTAGTTTACCTGTTTGGAGATTTGGCAATTTCTTCTTGATACAAATAAAACCAGAATGAATCACGATGTAAGAATCTTGATTTGGACTCATAAATCAGTTTAGAATCACCAAGAAGTTGAATCAAGATCATAGGAGTTATGATGAAGAAGTTATCCCACTTTTAACCGAAGTTATTCCACTTTACCCTGTTTGGTAATTTGGCAATTTCTTCTTGATTCTAATCAAACCAGAATGAATCAAGATGTAAGAATCTTGATTTGGACTCATAAATCAGTGTAGAATCATCCTGAATTTGAATCAAGATCATAGGAGTTATGATGAAGAAGTTATCCCACTTTTAACCGAAGTGACCCCAGTTTACCCTGTTTGGAGATTTGGCAATTTCTTCTTGATTCTAATCAAACCAGAATGAATCAAGATGTAATAATCTTGATTTGGACTCATAAATGAGTGTAGAATCACCCTGAAGTTGAATCAAGATCATAGGAGTTATGATGAAGAAGTTATCCCACTTTTAACTGAAGTGACTCCAATTTACCCTGTTTGGAGATTTGGCAATTTCTTCTTGATTCTAATCAAACCAGAATGAATCAAGATGTAAGAAGGTTTATTTTGACTAATAAATCAGTGGATAATCACCCTGAATTTGAATTAATATCATTGGAGTTATGATGAAGAAGTTATCCCACTTTTAACCAAAGTGATTCCAGTATACACTATTTGGAGATTTGGCAATTTCTTCTTGATTCTAATCAAACCAGAATGAATCACGATGTAAGAAGCTTGATTTGTACACATAAATCAGTGTAGAATCACCCTGAAGTTGAATCAATATCATAGGAGTTATGATGAAGAAGTTATCCCACTTTTAACCGAAGTGACTCCAGTTTACCCTGTTTGAAGATTTGGCAATTTCTTCTTGATTCTAATCAAACCAGAATGAATCAAGGTGTAAGAAGCTTTATTTGGACTCATAAATCAGTAGATAATCACCCTGAATTTTAAGCAATATCATAGGAGTTATGATGAAGATGTTATTCCACTTTTAACCGAAGTGATTCCAGTTTACCCTGTTTGAAGATTTGGCAATTTATTCTTGATACTAATAAAACCAGAATGAATCACGATGTAAGAAGCTTAATTTGGACTCATTAATCAGTGTACAATCACCCTGGAGTTGAATAAATATCATTGGAGTTATGATGAAGAAGTTATCCCACATTTAACCGAAGTGATTCTAGTTTACCCTGTTTGGAGATTTGGCAATTTCTTCTTGATACAAATAAAACCAGAATGAATCACGATGTAAGAATCTTGATTTGGACTCATAAATCAGTTTAGAATCACCAAGAAGTTGAATCAAGATAATAGGAGTTATGATGAAGAAGTTATCCCACTTTTAACCGAAGTGACTCCAGTTTATCCTGTTTGGAGATTTGGCAATTTCTTCTTGATTCTAATCAAACCATAATGAATCAAGATGTAAGAATCTTGATTTGGACTCATAAATCAGTGTAGAATCATCCTGAATTTGAATCAAGATCATAGGAGTTATGATGAAGAAGTTATCCCACTTTTAACCGAAGTGACTCCAGTTTACCCTGTTTGGAGATTTGGCAATTTCTTCTTGATTATAATCAAACCATAATGAATCAAGATGTAATAATCTTGATTTGGACTCATAAATCAGTGTAGAATCACCCTGAAGTTAAATCAAGATCATGAGAGTTATGATGAAGAAGTTATCCCACTTTTAACTGAAGTGACTCCAATTTACCCTGTTTGGAGATTTGGCAATTTCTTCTTGATTCTAATCAAACCAGAATGAATCAAGATGTAAGAAGCTTTATTTTGACTAATAAATCAGTGGATAATCACCCTGAATTTGAATTAATATCATTGGAGTTATGATGAAGAAGTTATCCCACTTTTAACCAAAGTGACTCCAGTTTACCCTGTTTGGAGATTTGGCAATTTCTTCTTGATTCTAATCAAACCAGAATGAATCAAGATGTAAGAATCTTGATTTGGACTCATAAATCAGTGGATAATCACCCTGAATTTGCATCAAGATCATAGGAGTTATGATGAAGATGTTATTCCACTTTTAACCGAAGTGATTCCAGTATACACTATTTGGAGATTTGGCAATTTCTTCTTGATTCTAATCAAACCAGAATGAATCACGATGTAAGAAGCTTGATTTGTACACATAAATCAGTGTAGAATCACCCTGAAGTTGAATCAATATCATAGGAGTTATGATGAAGAAGTTATTCCACTTTTAACCGAAGTGATTCCAGTTTACCCTGTTTGGAGATTTGGTAATTTCTTCTTGATTCTAATCAAACCAGAATGAATAAAGATGTAAGAATCTTGATTTGGACTCATAAATCAGTGTAGAATCATCCTGAAGTTGCATCAAGATCATAGGAGTTATGATGAAGAAGTTATCCCACTTTTAACCGAAGTGACTCCACTTTACCCTGTTTGGAGATTTGGCAATTTCTTCTTGATTCTAATCAAACCAGAATGTATCAAGATGTAACAAGATTTAATTTGACTCATAAATCAGTGGATAATCACCCTTAAGTTGAATCAATATCATTGGAGTTATGATGAAGAAGTTATCCCACTTTTAACCGAAGTGATTCCAGTTTGCCCTGTTTGGAGAGTTGGCAATTTCTTCTTGATACTAATAAAACCAGAAGGAATCACGATGCAAGAAGCTTGATTTGGACTCATAAATCAGTGTAGAATCACCCTGAAGTTGAATCAAGATCATAGGAGTTATGATGAAGACGTTATCCGACTTTTAACTGAAGTGACACCAGTTTACCCTGTTTGGAGATTTGGCAATTTCTTCTTGATTCTAATCAAACCAGAATGAATCAAGGTGTAAGAAGCTTTATTTGGACTCATAAATCAGTGGATAATCACCCTGAATTTTAATCAATATCACAGGAGTTATGATGAAGATGTTATTCCACTTTTAACCGAAGTGATTCCAGTTTATCCTGTTTGGAGATTTTGCAATTTCTTCCTGATATTAATCAAACCAGAATGAATCAAGATGTAAGAATCTTGATTTGGACTCATAAATCAGTGTAGAATCATCCTGAAGTTGAATCAATATCATAGGAGTTATGATGAAGAAGTTATCCCACTTTTAACCGAAGTGACTCCAGTTTACCCTGTTTGGAGATTTGGCAATTTGTTCTTGATTCTAATCAAACCAGAATGTATCAAGATGTAAGAATCTTTATTTTGACTCATAAATCAGTGGATAATCACCCTGAAGTTGAATCAATATCATTGGAGTTATGATGAAGAAGTTATCCCACTTTTAACCGAAGTGATTCCAGTTTGCCCTGTTTGGAGATTTGGCAATTTCTTCTTGATACTAATAAAACCATAATGAATCAAGATGTAAGAATCTCTATCTGGACTCATAAATCAATGTAGAATCACCCTGAAGTTGAATCAAGATCATAGGAGTTATGATGAAGATGTTTTCCCACTTTTTACCGAAGTGACTCCAGTTTACCCTGTTTGGAGATTTGGCAATTTATTCTTGATACTAATAAAACCAGAATGAATCACGATGTAAGAAGCTTAATTTGGACTCATTAATCAGTGTACAATCACCCTGGAGTTGAATAAATATCATTGGAGTTATGATGAAGAAGTTATCCCACATTTAACCGAAGTGATTCTAGTTTACCCTGTTTGGAGATTTGGCAATTTCTTCTTGATACAAATAAAAACAGAATGAATCACGATGAAAGAATCTTGATTTGGACTCATAAATCAGTTTAGAATCACCAAGAAGTTGAATCAAGATCATAGGAGTTATGATGAAGAAGTTATCTCACTTTTAACTGAAGTGACTCCAGTTTACCCTGTTTGGAGATTTGGCAATTTCTTCTTGATTCTAATCAAACCAGAAGGAATCAAGGTGTAAGAAGCTTTATTTGGACTCATAAATCAGTGGATAATCACCCTGAATTTTAATCAATATCATAGGAGTTATGATGAAGATGTTATTCCACTTTTAACCGAAGTGATTCCAGTTTATCCTGTTTGGAGATTTGGCAATTTCTTCCTGATAGTAATCAAACCAGAATGAATCAAGATGTAAGAATCTTGATTTGGACTCATAGATCAGTGTAGAATCATCCTGAAGTTGAATCAATATCATAGGAGTTATGATGAAGAAGTTATCCCACTTTTAACCCAAGTGACTCCAGTTTACACTGTTTGGAGATTTGACAATTTGTTCTTGATTCTAATCAAACCAGAATGTATCAAGATGTAAGAATCTTTATTTTGACTCATAAATCAGTGGAGAATAACCCTAAATTTGAATCAATATCATTGGAGTTATGATGAAGAAGTTATCCCACATTTAACCGAAGTGATTCCAGTTTGCCCTGTTTGGAAAGTTTGCAATTTCTTCTTGATACTAATAAAACCATAATGAATCAATATGTAAGAATATTGATCTGGACTCGTAAATCAGTGTAGAATCACCCTGAAGTTGAATCAAGATCATAGGAGTTATGATGAAGATGTTTTCCCACTTTTTACCGAAGTGACACCAGTTTACCCTGTTTGGAGATTTGGCAATTTATTCTTGATACTAATAAAACCAGAATGAATCACGATGTAAGAAGCTTAATTTGGACTCATTAATCAGTGTACAATCACCCTGGAGTTGAATAAATATCATTGGAGTTATGATGAAGAAGTTATCCCACATTTAACCGAAGTGATTCTAGTTTACCCTGTTTAGAGATTTGGCAATTTCTTCTTGATACAAATAAAAACAGAATGAATCACGATGTAAGAATCTTGATTTGGACTCATAAATCAGTTTAGAATCACCAAGAAGTTGAATCAAGATCATAGGAGTTATGATGAAGAAGTTATCCCACTTTTAACCGAAGTGATTCCACTTTACCCTGTTAGGTAATTTGGCAATTTGTTCTTGATTCTAATCAAACCAGAATGTATCAAGATGTAAGAATCTTTATTTTGACTCATAAATCAGTGGATAATCACCCTGAAGTTGAATCAATATCATTGGAGTTATGATGAAGAAGTTATCCCACTTTTAACCGAAGTGATTCCAGTTTGTCCTGTTTGGAGATTTGGCAATTTCTTCTTGATACTAATAAAACCATAATGAATCAAGATGTAAGAATCTCTATCTGGACTCATAAATCAATGTAGAATCACCCTGAAGTTGAATCAAGATCATAGGAGTTATGATGAAGATGTTTTCCCACTTTTTACCGAAGTGACTCCAGTTTACCCTTTTTGGAGATTTGGCAATTTATTCTTGATACTAATAAAACCAGAATGAATCACGATGTAAGAAGCTTAATTTGGACTCATTAATCAGTGTACAATCACCCTGGAGTTGAATAAATATCATTGGAGTTATGATGAAGAAGTTATCCCACATTTAACCGAAGTGATTCTAGTTTACCCTGTTTGGAGATTTGGCAATTTCTTCTTGATACAAATAAAAACAGAATGAATCACGATGAAAGAATCTTGATTTGGACTCATAAATCAGTTTAGAATCACCAAGAAGTTGAATCAAGATCATAGGAGTTATGATGAAGAAGTTATCCCACTTTTAACTGAAGTGACTCCAGTTTACCCTGTTTGGAGATTTGGCAATTTCTTCTTGATTCTAATCAAACCAGAAGGAATCAAGGTGTAAGAAGCTTTATTTGGACTCATAAATCAGTGGATAATCACCCTGAATTTTAATCAATATCATAGGAGTTATGATGAAGATGTTATTCCACTTTTAACCGAAGTGATTCCAGTTTATCCTGTTTGGAGATTTGGCAATTTCTTCCTGATAGTAATCAAACCAGAATGAATCAAGATGTAAGAATCTTGATTTGGACTCATAAATCAGTGTAGAATCATCCTGAAGTTGAATCAATATCATAGGAGTTATGATGAAGAAGTTATCCCACTTTTAACCCAAGTGACTCCAGTTTACACTGTTTGGAGATTTGACAATTTGTTCTTGATTCTAATCAAACCAGAATGTATCAAGATGTAAGAATCTTTATTTTGACTCATAAATCAGTGGAGAATAACCCTAAATTTGAATCAATATCATTGGAGTTATGATGAAGAAGTTATCCCACATTTAACCGAAGTGATTCCAGTTTGCCCTGTTTGGAAAGTTTGCAATTTCTTCTTGATACTAATAAAACCATAATGAATCAATATGTAAGAATATTGATCTGGACTCGTAAATCAGTGTAGAATCACCCTGAAGTTGAATCAAGATCATAGGAGTTATGATGAAGATGTTTTCCCACTTTTTACCGAAGTGACACCAGTTTACCCTGTTTGGAGATTTGGCAATTTATTCTTGATACTAATAAAACCAGAATGAATCTGTGACAGCCCTCCCCGTGGGACCCAGCTGGCGCTGCAGCGCATCGACCCTAACCCCTCCCCTGTGATACAACCTGCCCGAAATCACCCCTAGGCCTCGGCTCACAGGTGGGTTATTGGTGCGCTTGGCGCTACTCGAACCCAAGACCTCACCCTTTAACAGCACTCCTACAGAGAAACTGTCACCAATTGTCCTGCAGATCAATTGGTGACAGTTTCTCTGTAGGAGTGCTGTTAAAGGGTGAGGTCTTGGGTTCGAGTAGCGCCAAGCGCACCAATAACCCACCTGTGAGCCGAGGCCTAGGGGTGATTTCGGGCAGGTTGTATCACAGGGGAGGGGTTAGGGTCGATGCGCTGCAGCGCCAGCTGGGTCCCACGGGGAGGGCTGTCACAAAAAAGTCGACTTTTATATAACGGCCTACCCCACAACTGGGCGGATCAGCCGGCCCTGCAGTGCACCGACCCTAACCCCTCCCCTGTGATACAACCTGCCCGAATTCACCCTAGGCCTCGGCTCACAGGTAGGTTATTGGTGCGCTTGGCGTTACTCGAACCCAAGACCTCACCCTTTAACAACACTCCCACAGAGAAGCTGTCACCAATTGACTCAATTGGTGACAGCTTCTCTGTGGGAGTGTTGTTAAAGGGTGAGGTCTTGGGTTCGAGTAACGCCAAGCGCACCAATAACCCACCTGTGAGCCGAGGCCTAGGGTGAATTCGGGCAGGTTGTATCACAGGGGAGGGGTTAGGGTCGGTGCACTGCAGGGCCGGCTGATCCGCCCAGTTGTGGGGTAGGCCGTTATATAAAAGTCGACTTTTTTGTGACAGCCTGTCCCGCGGACCCAGACTCACAGCCCTGCAGGGCACCGACCCTAACCCCTCCCCTGTGATACAACCTGCCCGAATCACCCCTAGGCCTCGGCTCACAGGTAGGTTATTGATGCGCTTGGCGTTACTCGAACCCAAGACCTCACCCTTTAACAGCACTCCCACAGGACAAGCTGTCACCAATTGACCTGCAGATCAATTGGTGACAGCTTGTCCTGTGGGAGTGCTGTTAAAGGGTGAGGTCTTGGGTTCGAGTAACGCCAAGCGCATCAATAACCTACCTGTGAGCCGAGGCCTAGGGGTGATTTCGGGCAGGTTGTATCACAGGGGAGGGGTTAGGGTCGGTGCCCTGCAGGGCTGTGAGTCTGGGTCCGCGGGACAGGCTGTCACAGAATCACGATGTAAGAAGCTTAATTTGGACTCATTAATCAGTGTACAATCACCCTGGAGTTGAATAAATATCATTGGAGTTATGATGAAGAAGTTATCCCACATTTAACCGAAGTGATTCTAGTTTACCCTGTTTAGAGATTTGGCAATTTCTTCTTGATACAAATAAAAACAGAATGAATCACGATGTAAGAATCTTGATTTGGACTCATAAATCAGTTTAGAATCACCAAGAAGTTGAATCAAGATCATAGGAGTTATGATGAAGAAGTTATCCCACTTTTAACCGAAGTGATTCCACTTTACCCTGTTAGGTAATTTGGCAATTTCTTTTTGATTCTAATCAAACCAGAATGAATCAAGATGTAAGAATCTTGATTTGGACTCAAAAATCAGTGTAGAATCATCCTGAATTTGAATCAAGATCATAGGAGTTATGATGAAGAAGTTATCCCACTTTTAACCGAAGTGACTCCAGTTTACCCTGTTTAGAGATTTGGCAATTTCTTCTTGATACATATAAAACCAGAATGTATCAAGATGTAATAATCTTGATTTGGACTCATAAATCAGTGTAGAATCACCCTGAAGTTGAATCAAGATCATAGGAGTTATGATGAAGAAGTTATCCCACTTTTAACTGAAGTGACTCCAATTTACCCTGTTTGGAGATTTGGCAATTTCTTCTTGATTCTAATCAAACCAGAATGAATCAAGATGTAAGAATCTTGATTTGGACTCATAAATCAGTGGAAAATCACCCTGAATTTGCATCAAGATCATAGGAGTTATGATGAAGATGTTATTCCACTTTTAACCGAAGTGATTCCAGTATACACTATTTGGAGATTTGGCAATTTCTTCTTGATTCTAATCAAACCAGAATGAATCACGATGTAAGAAGCTTGATTTGTACACATAAATCAGTGTAGAATCACCCTGAAGTTGAATCAATATCATAGGAGTTATGATGAAGAAGTTATTCCACTTTTAACCGAAGTGATTCCAGTTTACCCTGTTTGGAGATTTGGTAATTTCTTCTTGATTCTAATCAAACCAGAATTAATCAAGATGTAAGAATCTTGATTTGGACTCATAAATCAGTGTAGAATCATCCTGAAGTTGCATCAAGATCATAGGAGTTATGATGAAGAAGTTATCCCACTTTTAACCGAAGTGACTCCACTTTACCCTGTTTGGAGATTTGGTAATTTCTTCTTGATTCTAATCAAACCAGAATGTATCAAGATGTAACAAGATTTAATTTGACTCATAAATCAGTGGATAATCACCCTTAAGTTGAATCAATATCATTGGAGTTATGATGAAGAAGTTATCCCACTTTTAACCGAAGTGATTCTAGTTTACCCTGTTTGGAGAGTTGGCAATTTCTTCTTGATACTAATAAAACCATAATGAATCAAGATGTAAGAATCTTGATCTGGACTCATAAATCAGTTTAGAATCACCCTGAAGTTGAATCAAGATCATAGGAGTTATGATGAAGATGTTTTCCCACTTTTTACCGAAGTGACTCTAGTTTACCCTGTTTGGAGATTTGGCAATTTATTCTTGATACTAATAAAACCCGAATGAATCACGATTTAAGAATCTTGATTTGGACTCATTAATCAGTGTAGAATCACCCTGGAGTTGAATCAATATCATTGGAGTTATGATGAAGAAGTTGTCCCACTTTTAACCGAAGTGATTCTAGTTTAACCTGTTTGGAGATTTGGAAATTTCTTCTTGATACAAATAAAACCAGAATGAATCACGATGTAAGAAACTTGATTTGGACTCATAAATCAGTGTAGAATCACCCTGAAGTTGAATCAAGATCATAGGAGTTATGATGAAGATGTTTTCCCACTTTTTACCGAAGTGATTCCACTTTACCCTGTTTGGTAATTTGGCAATTTCTTCTTGATTCTAATAAAACCAGAATGAATCAAGATGTAAGAATCTTGATTTGGACTCATAAATCAGTGTAGAATCATCCTGAATTTGAATAAAGATCATAGGAGTTATGATGAAGAAGTTATCCCACTTTTAACCGAAGTGACTCCAGTTTACCCTGTTTGGAGATTTGGCAATTTCTTCTTGATTCTAATCAAACCAGAATGAATCAAGATGTAATAATCTTGATTTGGACTCATAAATCAGTGTAGAATCACCCTGAAGTTGAATCAAGATAATAGGAGTTATGATGAAGAAGTTATCCCACTTTTAACCGAAGTGACTCCAGTTTATCCTGTTTGGAGATTTGGCAATTTCTTCTTGATTCTAATCAAACCAGAATGAATCAAGAGTTAAGAAGCTTTATTTGTACTCATAAATCAGTGGATAATCACCCTGAAGTTAAATCAATATCATTGGAGTTATGATGAAGAAGTTATCCCACTTTTAACCGAAGTGATTCCAGTTTGCCCTGTTTGGAGAGTTGGCAATTTCTTCTTGATACTAATAAAACCAGAAGGAATAACGATGTAAGAAGCTTGATTTGGACTCATAAATCAGTGTAGAATCACCCTGAAGTTGAATCAAGATCATAGGAGTTATGATGAAGAAGTTATCCCACTTTTAACTGAAGTGACTCCAGTTTACCCTGTTTGGAGATTTAGCAATTTCTTCTTGATTCTAATCAAACCAGAATGAATCAAGGTGTAAGAAGCTTTATTTGGACTCATAAATCAGTGGATAATCACCCTGAATTTTAATCAATATCATAGGAGTTATGATGAAGATGTTATTCCACTTTTAACCGAACTGATTCTAGTTTATCCTGTTTGGAGATTTGGCAATTTCTTCCTGATAGTAATCAAACCAGAATGAATCAAGATGTAAGAATCTTGATTTGGACTCATAAATCAGTGTAGAATCATCCTGAAGTTGAATCAATATCATAGGAGTTATGATGAAGAAGTTATCCCACTTTTAACCGAAGTGACTCCAGTTTACCCTGTTTGGAGATTTGGCAATTTGTTCTTGATTCTAATCAAACCAGAATGTATCAAGATGTAAGAATCTTTATTTTGACTCATAAATCAGTGGATAATCACCCTGAAGTTGAATCAATATCATTGGAGTTATGATGAAGAAGTTATCCCACTTTTAACCGAAGTGATTCCAGTTTGCCCTGTTTGGAGATTTGGCAATTTCTTCTTGATACTAATAAAACCATAATGAATCAAGATGTAATAATCTCTATCTGGACTCATAAATCAATGTAGAATCACCCTGAAGTTGAATCAAGATCATAGGAGTTATGATGAAGATGTTTTCCCACTTTTTACCGAAGTGACTCCAGTTTACCCTGTTTGGAGATTTGGCAATTTATTCTTGATACTAATCAGACCAGAATGTATCAAGATGTAAGAAGCTTTATTTTGACTCACAAATCAGTGGATAATCACCCTGAGTTTAAGTCAATATCATTGGAGTTATGATGAAGAAGTTATCCTACTTTTAACCGAAGTGATTCCAGTTTGCCCTGTTTGGAGAGTTGGCAATTTCTTCTTGATACTAATAAAACCAGAAGGAATCACGATGTAAGAAGCTTGATTTGGACTCATAAATATGTGTAGAATCACCCTGAAGTTGAATCAAGATCATAGGAGTTATGATGAAGATGTTTTCCCACTTTTTACCGAAGTGACTCCAGTTTACCCTGTTTGGAGATTTGGCAATTTATTCTTGATACTAATAAAACCAGAATGAATCACAATGTAAGAAGCTTGATTTGGAATCATTAATCAGTGTAGAATCACCCTGGAATTGAATCAATATCATTGGAGTTATGATGAAGAAGTTGTCCCACTTTTAACCGAAGTGATTCTAGTTTACCCTGTTTGGAGATTTGGCAATTTCTTCTTGATACAAATAAAACCAGAATGAATCATGATGTAAGAAACTTGATTTGGACTCATAAATCAGTGTAGAATCACCCTGAAGTTGAATCAAGATCATAGGAGTTATGATGAAGATGTTTTCCCACTTTTTACCGAAGTGACTCCAGTTTACCCTGTTTGGAGATTTGGCAATTTATTCTTGATACTAATCAAACCACAATGTATCAAGATGTAAGAAGATTTATTTTGACTCATAAATCAGTGGATAATCACCCTGAAGTTAAATCAATATCATTGGAGTTATGATGAAGAAGTTATCCCACTTTTAACCGAAGTGATTTCAGTTTGCCCTGTTTGGAGAGTTGGCAATTTCTTCTTGATACTAATCAGACCAGAATGAATCACGATGTAAGAAGCTTTATTTGGACTCATAAATGAGTGTAGAATCACCCTGAAGTTGAATCAAGATCATAGGAGTTATGATGAAGAAGTTATCCCACTTTTAACTGAAGTGACTCCAATTTACCCTGTTTGGAGATTTGGCAATTTCTTCTTGATTCTAATCAAACCAGAATGAATCAAGATGTAAGAAGGTTTACTTTGACTAATAAATCAGTGGATAATCACCCTGAATTTGAATTAATATCATTGGAGTTATGATGAAGAAGTTATCCCACTTTTAACCAAAGTGATTCCAGTATACACTATTTGGAGATTTGGCAATTTCTTCTTAATTCTAATCAAACCAGAATGAATCAAGATGTAAGAATCTTGATTTGTACACATAAATCAGTGTATAATCACCCTGAAGTTGAATCAATATCATAGGAGTTATGATGAAGAAGTTATCCCACTTTTAACCGAAGTGACTCCAGTTTACCCTGTTTGGAGATTTGGCAATTTCTTCTTGATTCTAATCAAACCAGAATGAATCAAGATGTAAGAATCTTGATTTGGACTCATAAATCAGTGGATAATCACCCTGAATTTGCATCAATATCATAGGAGTTATGATGAAGATGTTATTCCACTTTTAACCGAAGTGATTCCAGTATACACTATTTGGAGATTTGGCAATTTCTTCTTGATTCTAATCAAACCAGAATGAATCACGATGTAAGAAGCTTGATTTGTACACATAAATCAGTGTAGAATCACCCTGAAGTTAAATCAATATCATAGGAGTTTTGATGAAGAAGTTATTCCACTTTTAACCGAAGTGATTCCATTTTACCCTGTTTGGAGATTTGGTAATTTCTTCTTGATTCTAATCAAACCAGAATGAATCAAGATGTAAGAATATTGATTTGGACTCATAAATCAGTGTAGAATCATCCTGAAGTTGCATCAAGATCATAGGAGTTATGATGAAGAAGTTATCCCACTTTTAACCGAAGTGACTCCACTTTACCCTGTTTGGAGAATTGGAAATTTCTTCTTGATTCTAATCAAACCAGAATGTATCAAGATGTAACAAGATTTATTTTGACTCATAAATCAGTGGAGAATCACCCTAAATTTGAATCAATATCATTGGAGTTATGATGAAGAAGTTATCCCACTTTTAACCGAAGTGATTCCAGTTTGCCCTGTTTGGAATGTTGGCAATTTCTTCTTGTTACTAATAAAACCATAATGAATCAAGACGTAAGAATCTTGATCTGGACTCGTAAATCAGTGTAGAATCACCCTGAAGTTGAATCAAGATCATAGGAGTTATGATGAAGATGTTTTCCCACTTTTTACCGAAGTGACTCCAGTTTACCCTGTTTGGAGATTTGGCAATTTATTCTTGATACTAATAAAACCAGAATGAATCACGATGTAAGAAGCTTAATTTGGACTCATTAATCAGTGTACAATCACCCTGGAGTTGAATAAATATCATTGGAGTTATGATGAAGAAGTTATCCTACATTTAACCGAAGTGATTCTAGTTTACTCTGTTTGGAGATTTGGCAATTTCTTCTTGATACAAATAAAAACAGAATGAATCACGATGTAAGAATCTTGATTTGGACTCATAAATCAGTTTAGAATCACCAAGAAGTTGAATCAAGATCATAGGAGTTATGATGAAGAAGTTATCCCACTTTTAACCGAAGTGATTCCACTTTACCCTGTTAGGTAATTTGGCAATTTCTTTTTGATTCTAATCAAACCAGAATTAATCAAGATGTAAGAATCTTGATTTGGACTCATAAATCAGTGTAGAATCATCCTGAATTTGAATCAAGATCATAGGAGTTATGATGAAGAAGTTATCCCACTTTTAACCGAAGTGACTCCAGTTTACCCTGTTTGGAGATTTGGCAATTTCTTCTTGATTCTAATTAAACCAGAATGAATCAAGATGTAAGGAGCTTTATTTGGACTCATAAATCAGTGGATAATCACCCTGAATTTGAATCAATATCATAGGAGTTATTATGAAGATGTTATTCCACTTTTAACCGAAGTGATTCCAGTTTACCCTGTTTGGAGATTTGGCAATTTCTTCTTGATTCTAATCAAACCAGAATGAATCAAAATGTAAGAATCTTGATTTGGACTCATAAATCAGTTTACAAACATCCTGAAGTTGAATCAAGATCATAGGAGTTATGATGAAGATGTTATTCCACTTTTAACCGAAGTGATTCCAGTTTACCCTGTTGGAGATTTGGTAATTTCTTCTTGATTCTAATCAAACCAGAATGAATCAAGATGTGGGAATCTCTATTTGGACTCATAAATAAGTGTAGAATCACCCTGAAGTTGAATCAAGATCATAGGAGTTATGATGAAGATGTTTTCCCACTTTTTTCCGAAGTGACTCCAGTTTACCTTGTTTGGAGATTTGGCAATTTATTCTTGATACTAATCAAACCAGAATGAATCAAGATGTAAGAAGCTTTATTTTGACTCATAAATCAGTGGATAATCACCCTGAATTTGAATCAATATCATTGGAGTTATGATGAAGATGTTATTCCACTTTTAACCGAAGTGATTCCTGTTTACCCTTTTTGGAGATTTGGCAATTTCTTCTTGATTCTAATCAAAACAGAATGAATCAAGATGTAAGAATCTCTATTTGGACTCATAAATCAGTGTAGAATCATCCTGAAGTTGAATCAAGATCATAGGAGTTATGATGAAGAAGTTATCCCACTTTTAACAGAAGTGACTCCAGTTTACCCTGTTTGGAGATTTGGCAATTTCTTCTTGATTCTAATCAAACCAGAATGAATCAAGATGTAAGAATATTTATTTGGACTCATAAATCAGTGGATAATCACCCTGAAGTTAAATCAATATCATTGGAGTTATGATGAAGAAGTTATCCCACTTTTAACCGAAGTGATTCCAGTTTGTCCTGTTTGGAGATTTGGCAATTTCTTCTTGGTACTAATCAAACCAGAATGAATCAAGATGTAAGAATCTTGATTTGGACTCATAAATCAGTGTAGAATCATCCTGAAGTTGAACCAATATCATAGGATTTATGATGAAGAAGTTATCCCACTTTTAACGCGAAGTGACTCCACTTTACCCTGTTTGGAGATTTGGCAATTTCTTCTTGATTCTAATCAAACCAGAATGTATCAAGATGTAAGAAGCTTTATTTTGACTCATAAATCAGTGGATAATCACACTGAAGTTGAATCAATATCATTGGAGTTATGATGAAGAAGTTATCCCACTTTTAACTAAAGTGATTCCAGTTTGCCTTGTTTGGAGAGTTGGCAATTTCTTCTTGATACTAATAAAACCAGAATGAATCACTATGTAAGAAGCTCTATTTGGACTCATAAATCAGTGTAGAATCACCCTGAAGTTGAATCAAGATCATAGGAGTTATGATGAAGAAGTTATCCCACTTTTAACCGAAGTGACTCCAGTTTACCCTGTTTGGAGATTTGGTAATTTATTCTTGATACTAATCAAACCAGAATGAATCAAGATGTAAGAAGCTTTATTTTGACTCATAAATCAGTGGATAATCACCCTGAATTTGAATCAATATCATTGGAGTTATGATGAAGATGTTATTCCACTTTTAACCGAAGTGATTCCAGTTTACCCTTTTTGGAGATTTGGCAATTTCTTCTTGATTCTAATCAAAACAGAATGAATCAAGATGTAAGAATCTCTATTTGAACTCATAAATCAGTGTAGAATTATCCTGAAGTTGAATCAAGATCATAGGAGTTATGATGAAGAAGTTATCCCACTTTTAACCGAAGTGACTCCAGTTTACCCCTGTTTGGAGATTTGGCAATTTCTTTTTGATTCTAATCAAACCAGAATGAATCAAGATGTAAGAATCTTTATTTGGACTCATTAATCAGTGGATAATCACCCTGAAGTTAAATCAATATCATTGGAGTTATGATGAAGAAGTTATCCCACTTTTAACCGAAGTGATTCCAGTTTGTCCTGTTTGGAGATTTGGCAATTTCTTCTTGATACTAATCAAACCAGAATGAATCAAGATGTAAGAATCTTGATTTGGACTCATAAATCAGTGTAGAATCATCCTGAAGTTGAACCAATATCATAGGACTTATGATGAAGAAGTTATCCCACTTTTAACCGAAGTGATTCCAGTTTACCCTGTTTGGAGATTTGGCAATTTCTTCTTGATTCTAATCAAACCAGAATGAATCAAAATGTAAGAATCTTGATTTGGACTCATAAATCAGTTTACAAACATCCTGAAGTTGAATCAAGATCATAGGAGTTATGATGAAGATGTTATTCCACTTTTAACCGAAGTGATTCCAGTTTACCATGTTTGGAGATTTGGTAATTTCTTCTTGATTCTAATCAAACCAGAATGAATCAAGATGTAAGAATCTTGATTTGGACTCATAAATCAGTGTAGAATCATCCTGAAGTTGAACCAATATCATAGGATTTATGATGAAGAAGTTATCCCACTTTTAACCGAAGTGACTCCACTTTACCCTGTTTGGAGATTTGGCAATTTCTTCTTGATTCTAATCAAACCAGAATGTATCAAGATGTAAGAAGCTTTATTTTGACTCATAAATCAGTGGATAATCACACTGAAGTTGAATCAATATCATTGGAGTTATGATGAAGAAGTTATCCCACTTTTAACCGAAGTGATTCCAGTTTGCCTTGTTTGGAGAGTTGGCAATTTCTTCTTGATACTAATAAAACCAGAATGAATCACTATGTAAGAAGCTCTATTTGGACTCATAAATCAGTGTAGAATCACCCTGAAGTTGAATCAAGATCATAGGAGTTATGATGAAGAAGTTATCCCACTTTTAACCGAAGTGACTCCAGTTTACCCTGTTTGGAGATTTGGTAATTTATTCTTGATACTAATCAAAACAGAATGAATCAAGATGTAAGAAGCTTTATTTTGACTCATAAATCAGTGATAATCACCCTGAATTTGAATCAATATCATTGGAGTTATGATGAAGATGTTATTCCACTTTTAACCGAAGTGATTCCAGTTTACCCTTTTTGGAGATTTGGCAATTTCTTCTTGATTCTAATCAAAACAGAATGAATCAAGATGTAAGAATCTCTATTTGGACTCATAAATCAGTGTAGAATTATCCTGAAGTTGAATCAAGATCATAGGAGTTATGATGAAAGAAGTTATCCCACTTTTAACCGAAAGTGACTCCAGTTTACCCTGTTTGGAGATTTGGCAATTTCTTTTTGATTCTAATCAAACCAGAATGAATCAAGATGTAAGAATCTTTATTTGGACTCATTAATCAGTGGATAATCACCCTGAAGTTAAATCAATATCATTGGAGTTATGATGAAGAAGTTATCTCACTTTTAACCGAAGTGATTCCAGTTTGTCCTGTTTGGAGATTTGGCAATTTCTTCTTGATACTAATCAAACCAGAATGAATCAAGATGTAAGAATCTTGATTTGGACTCATAAATCAGTGTAGAATCATCCTGAAGTTGAACCAATATCATAGGACTTATGATGAAGAAGTTATCCCACTTTTAACCGAAGTGATTCCAGTTTACCCCTGTTTGGAGATTCTGGCAATTTCTTCTTGATTCTAATCAAAACCAGAATGAATCAAAATGTAAGAATCTTTGATTTGGACTCATAAATCAGTTTACAAACATCCTGAAGTTGAATCAAGATCATAGGAGTTATGATGAAGATGTTATTCCACTTTTAACCGAAGTGATTCCAGTTTACCCTGTTTGGAGATTTGGTAATTTCTTCTTGATTCTAATCAAACCAGAATGAATCAAGATGTAGGAATCTCTATTTGGACTCATAAATAAGTGTAGAATCACCCTGTAGTTGAATCAAGATCATAGGAGTTATGATGAAGATGTTTTCCCACTTTTTTCCGAAGTGACTCCAGTTTACCCTGTTTGGAGATTTGGCAATTTATTTTTGATACTAATCAAACCAGAATGAATCAAGATGTAAGAAGCTTTATTTTGACTCATAAATCAGTGGATAATCACCCCTGATTTGAAATCAATATCATTGGAGTTATGATGAAGATGTTATTCCACTTTAACCGAAGTGATTCCAGTTTACCCTTTTTGGAGATTTGGCATTTCTTCTTGATTCTAATCAAACAGAATGAATCAAGATGTAAGAATCTCTATCTTGGACTCATAAATCAGTGTAGAATCATCCTGAAAGTTGAATCAAGATCATAGGAGTTATGATGAAGAAGTTATCCCACTTTTAACCGAAGTGACTCCAGTTTACCCTGTTTGGAGATTTGGCAATTTCTTCTTGATTCTAATCAAACCAGAATGAATCAAGATGTAAGAATCTTTATTTGGACTCATAAATCAGTGGATAATCACCCTGAAGTTAAATCAATATCATTGGAGTTATGATGAAGAAGTTATCCCACCTTTTAACCGAAGTGATTCCAGTTTGTCATGTTTGGAGATTTGGCAATTTCTTCTTGATACTAATCAAACCAAAATGAATCAAGATGTAAGAATCTTGATTTGGACTCATAAATCAGTGTAGAATCATCCTGAAGTTGAACCAATATCATAGGATTTATGATGAAGAAGTTATCCCACTTTTAACCGAAGTGACTCCACTTTACCCTGTTTGGAGATTTGGTAATTTCTTCTTAATTCTAATCAAACCAGAATGTATCAAGATGTAAGAAGCTTTATTTTGACTCATAAATCAGTGGATAATCACACTGAAGTTGAATCAATATCATTGGAGTTATGATGAAGAAGTTATCCCACTTTTAACCGAAAGTGATTCCAGTTTGCCTTGTTTGGAGAGTTGGCAATTTCTTCTTGATACTAATAAAACCAGAATGAATCACTATGTAAGAAGCTCTATTTGGACTCATAAATCAGTGTAGAATCACCCTGAAGTTGAATCAAGATCATAGGAGTTATGATGAAGAAGTTATCCCACTTTTAACCGAAGTGACTCCAGTTTACCCTGTTTGGAGATTTGGCAATTTATTCTTGATACTAATCAAACCAGAATGAATCAAGATGTAAGAAGCTTTATTTTGACTCATAAATCAGTGGATAATCACCCTGAATTTGAATCAATATCATTGGAGTTAATGATGAAGATGTTATTCCACTTTTAACCGAAGTGATTCCAGTTTACCCTTTTTGGAGATATGGTAATTTCTTCTTGATTTCTAATCAAAAAAGAATGAATCAAGATGTAAGAATCTCTATTTGGACTCATAAATCAGTGTAGAATCATCCTGAAGTTGAATCAAGATCATAGGAGTTATGATGAAGAAGTTATCCCACTTTTAACCGAAGTGACTCCAGTTTACCCTGTTTGGAGATTTGGCAATTTCTTTTTTGATTCTAATCAAACCAGAATGATCAAGATGTAAGAATCTTTATTTGGACTCATAAATCAGTGGATAATCACCCTGAAGTTAAATCAATATCATTGGAGTTATGATGAAGAAGTTATCCCACTTTTAACCGAAGTGATTCCAGTTTGTCCTGTTTGGAGATTTGGCAATTTCTTCTTGATACTAATCAAACCAGAATGAATAAAGATGTAAGAATGTTGATTTGGACTCATAAATCAGTGTACAATCATCCTGAAGTTGAACCAATATCATAGGACTTATGATGAAGAAGTTATCCCACTTTTAACCGAAGTGACTCCACTTTACCCTGTTTGGAGATTTGGCAATTTCTTCTTGATTCTAATCAAAACCAGAATGTATCAAGATGTAAGAAGCTTTATTTTGACTCATAAATCAGTGGATAATCACCCTGAAGTTGAATCAATATCATTGGAGTTATGATGAAGAAGTTATCCCACTTTTAACCGAAGTGATTCCAGTTTGCCTTGTTTGGAGATTGGCAATTTCTTCTTGATACTAATAAACCAGAATGAATCACGATGTAAGAAGCTTTGATTTGGACTCATAAATCAGTGTAGAATCACCCTGAAGTTGAATCAATATCATAGGAGTTATGATGAAGAAGTTATCCCACTTTTAACCGAAGTGATTCCAGTTTACCCTGTTTGGAGATTTGGCAATTTATTCTTGATACTAATCAAACCAGAATGAATCAAGATGTAAGAAGCTTTATTTGGACTCATAAATCAGTGATAATCACCCTGAATTTGAATCAATATCATTGGAGTTATGATGAAGATGTTATCCCACTTTTAACCGAAGTGATTCCAGTTGACCACTGTTTGGAGATTTGGCAATTTCTTCTTGATTCTAATCAAACCAGAATGAATCAAGATGTAAGAAGCTTGATTTGGACTCATAAATCAGTGTAGAATCACCCTGAAGTTGAATCAATATCATAAGAGTTATGATGAAGATGTTATTCCACTTTTAACCGAAGTGATTCCAGTTTGCCCTGTTTGGAGAGTTGACAATTTCTTCTTGATTCTAATAAACCAGAATGAATCACGATGTAAGAATATTGATTTGGACTCATAAATCAGTGTAGAATCACCCTGAAGTTGAATCAAGATCATAGAGTTATGATGAAGAAGTTATCCCACTTTTAACCGAAGTGACTCCAGTTTACCCTGTTTGGAGATTTGGCAATTTCTTCTTGATTCTAATCAAACCAGAATGAATCAAAATGTAAGAAGCT
This sequence comes from Moricandia moricandioides, assembly GCA_905132885.1. Taxonomy (NCBI): domain Eukaryota; kingdom Viridiplantae; phylum Streptophyta; class Magnoliopsida; order Brassicales; family Brassicaceae; genus Moricandia; species Moricandia moricandioides. The sequence continues at coordinate 43,883 of CAJHQQ010003438.1, forward strand.
TTATTTGGACTCATAAATCATGTGGATAATCACCCTGAAGTTTGAATCAATATCATAGGAGTTATGATGAAGATGTTATTCCACTTTTAACCGAAGTGATTCCAGTTTATCCTGTTTGGAGATTTGGCAATTTCTTCTTGATTCTAATCAAACCAGAATGAATCAAGATGAAAGAATCTTTATTTGGACTCATA
>CAJHQQ010003439.1:0-44075 GCA_905132885.1 Moricandia moricandioides
TCTCACTCTGGATTTGACACACCAGTCAGATTGAGAGCTTGTTGATTGTTTTGGGTTCACACACCTCCACAATCAAGTTGTTCTAAGAACAAATGAATCACCAAAGAGAAATGAGTTTTTGATAAAAATGATGATTGTCTTCCAAATGAAACAAAACAAAGTTTTAAAGGAAAAATAACAACAATTTCGTGCATGACAGCCTTGGGACTTGTAGTTTTGCGCATGAGCACTTAGGGAAAAGAAATAAGACAAAAACATAAGTAAATTAGTTGTTGTAGAAGACAGCTGAGTAAATGAAGGTGGTTGGGGTGATGGTGGTTTGGCCAAGTAACTCTTCCTCGCTTTCTTGGTTCAGAACAAGGCAAGCAATCTTCTCAATAAGCTTCTTGGACCTGGATCTCGTGATGGGCCCAACAGATATGACAAATGGATCTTCTTTCTGGTCATTGGACTTCTTTTGGGTTGAGAGAGAAACATCTTCATTTTGGGTCTGGTCCATATCATCTTCTTCATAGTAACTTGGTTCTTGCATCCATTCAGCTTCATCATTAAGTTCATCTAAGATTAGCTCATCCTGGATTGCATCACTTAGGGTACTCAAAGAGGACAAAGCAGTACGGACAAGCAGTCCAGAAGCTCGTCGCCATAGGATCGCTCCCCTGCGGGTATCCAACGGTGGGTGTAGCTGAAGGCGGTGGTTGTGTTTTGGCTACTTTGGTGCTTTGGCTAGGTTTCCATTGGAAATAGTGCTGCTGCGGTTGGGCGAGTTGACTCAGTTGAACCTCTTGGTCGTACAACGACTTCCTCGACGGATCAGAGAGCACGTGCCAAGCATCGGAGACGACCTTGAACGCCTGATCAGCCAACGGGAAGCGATTAACGGACGGATTGAGGAGAAGAGCGAGCCTACGATACTGAGTCGCGACGTGTTCGGGGTTTTGAGCTAATCGACCGAGTCGTAGCACGGCGTACAAGTCCGGCAATTTTGAATCGCCTAACTTGGAGACTTTCTACATTGACCTCACCGATCAAAACATCATTTTTCAGCATGTTTTGCAGATCCTAGAAGAGAAACACCATTGAATTAACAAAACTTATCTGTATGTTTTCTTCTATTTTCGTTTTTTAATAACTAGAAGTTTATTTAAAAAATATTTACAAAATAATTAACATTTTAATTAGGAAAATTTCAATAAAATAAGGACAAAAGTGGGTATTCATTATTGTTTGTACTATAGGGACAAAGATCCTAAATTTTATTCTAAGTGGACAATAGTATACCTATTTCATCCTTTTTTGGCAATTTTCCCAATCTTTAATGCACATGAGGCGGTAAACTCACCTTCACAAAAACATATTTTGAGGAACCACGAGTTTAAGTTTGGATACTATTGATATGGTGGATGACTTATGGACTTCCTCAAATGTGAATGGGTTTAGATGTATAATTTGGAAAGATTCAATTTAAGGGGGTGCTGAATTTTACACTGCGAGAGGTTACCTTGCATACAGAAGTAGAAACGTTACGATGGACAATGAAGAGTATGCTCCAACATTCAACATGTCGGAACTTTGTGACATATTGCAAGGATTTGATCAAGAGGATACAGTAGCTTCATGCATGGTCAAGTTTTGCAACAGAAATGGAGGCGACAAAAACTTTATAAATGTGCTTTCGGGATTGCAAGATCTCTCACATCCCAATGTTAAGCTAGATGGACTTCCAACCTAAAACCAATTGGTGATAAGTGGATTGGTCCATCTCTCTTATATACTACTAAGGATCTCTTCCAACTACCGATGTGGAACCTTTGTCCCTAATACGCCCCCTCGAGATGATGGCTCTTTTGAGCGTCAATCTCGGAATATTTGGGCAAGGATCGATGGGCCGACTTTAGGCAGGATCGATAATGGATCGGGTTGGATTGTTTGGATCGTAGGTTCTGATACCATGTTAAGCTAGATGAGCTTCCAACCTAAAACCAATTGGTTATAAGTGGATTGGTTCATCTCTCTTATATACTACTAAGGATCCCTTCCAACTACCGATGTGGGACATTTGTCCCTAATACCCAATAGCGTAAATAAAATTTCAAATTCTTTAACTAGGATTTTGAGGTCTTTTCAAAGAGATTTTTTTTTTCATTGGTTATTAGTTCCAGTATGGTTACTTAGATCACTTCAAACTTGAGTAATAGAATAGTCACTTATTGTAAAAATGTCTTACAATACTAAAAAGTTCTAAATACTCAATGGAGAAAGCTACCACATCAGATTAAAAATGTCGTCCAATCAAAACATCCCTTCCTGCCATGTCATACTAGGAAACCCACATGTCCTACAAGACCTAATGTTAAGAGAGTCGTCATCTCTGATTCTTCCTCTTCCTCTGCGTCGTTCCGATTCTCAGCGTTTCTCCACACTTAATCATTCATTCTTGTTCTTTAGTTCTCTCTTAATGATCTAACCTTCCAACTCCCTCTTTCTATTCCTATATAAACCACTTCCTCAAATGGTTAATCGAACCATTCGTTGACAACAACCGATGGCCATGAAATTGATTCAACCTCCGACAAGTCTCATGTTGCATTATATTTTGTCGACATATTACCAGGGCCATCGGAGTCGGGATTACGCTTTAATTTGATCCATTTCTGGGAGACCAGAAACACTGCCAGTGGTGGGAGCTGCTCATCCTCGACGAGCATGTATGATTGATTTTCTCTGCAATTTCCTTCCTATGGATTATCACTCAAACTTCCTTACACCTTACTGATTTCTTTTCCAACAGGGAACTATGATGCAAGGTTTCATTTAATCAAACTGTGCTCCGCCCTACCAGCCTCAACTCAAGCCAGGATCCACTACAGCCTCAAGAATTTCTTCGCTACGAAGCCCCAAGAGATCTATCGAGTTGCTGATATGCGTGTAACCATTTGTTTCTCGCACAGCTATATCCTCTTCCATCTTGACCACATATGCATCCCTAACAATGCTGACCGGTTCAGGTTCCACTTACATGAAGGTTTTGAAGCCAACTGTGGACTCATGGGAGACATCTATGGTAAGCTCTGAAACGATCTTCAGATTATATGCGTTTTATTTGATGCATATGATAGACTTTAGATATTGTAAAGCTAAAGACTATGAAATCCTCTTCGATTATCAATGTAAAAAGGTTACAACTTTGTAGTACGATACTGGTTCACTCTCTCATAGCAAGCCCACCATTCTCGTCAGTCTCATAGCGACTGGTAGCTCAAGACTCATATCGTCTGAGAGTTTACAACATACAAAGAATAACCTTCACAATGACAATACAACTCTATTTATACTTCTTTCAACTATAACTGTAAAGACTTTGTTTGAAATAGAAGTTTTATCACACTTCTTTTATTCGAAATGTTTCTTCACTCTTCAATTAACCTCTTCTTCCTTCTCCTTTGTTTCCTTCCCTTTCTTCTTGCGGTAATATGCCTTCTTGAACCTATCCATACTTACCCCAACGAAATCCATCTTGCCCTCAAGCTGGTAATCTGGAAAACAAGTAATAAACTCAGGATACTTCATCCAAGAATTCTCCAAAGTAGACTTATCACACCATTTCACCAATAACTCCAACTCTCCTTTTGAACTGTAAAGCTTATCGAGTACGTCTTCGGGCTCAAGCTCCTCATCGGCCTCAATTATAGAACCAGGGGAAGTATGTTGCTTTGAACTTGCTTTCCCACTGCAAGCTTCAACTGTGAGATGTGGAAAACAGAATGTATACGAGCTTTAGGTGGAAGTTGAAGTTTGTAAGCTGTCTGTCCAACTCGTTCAATGATCTTTTAAGGACCATAAAATTTTGCTGCCAACTTCTGACTAAAACATCTCGCCACCGTTTTCTGTCTATATGGTTGAAGCTTCAAATAAACCATGTCGCCCACAGCTAGCTCCACATCCCTTCTTTACTTATCAGCTTGATGTTTCATGATATCTTGAGCACGTAAAAGATTTTGTTTGAGAGCATCCAAGGCAGCATCGCGTTCTCATAGGGATTTGTCGAACTCAAAGTTCAAAGTAGAGCCTGCTCAAAACGTAGGAATGGTGGTGGATCTCTGCCATAAATAACTCTGAAAGGAGTTGTTTGAAGAGACTTGTGATAGCTTGTATTGTACCACAATTCAGCCCACACTAAATAAGTATGCCATGAATGGAGGTGAGACGAGGAGAAACACAGTAAGTAAGTCTCCAAACACATGTTTAATACCTCGGATTGTCCGTCAGTTTGTGGATGGAACGAGGTGCTGTACTTCAGCGTAGTACCAGCTAAACGAAACAACTCAGTCCAAAATGAGCTCAAGAAAATTCGATCACGATCTGACACAATGCTCTTCAGAAATCCATGCAGCTTGACAATTTCGTTCACAAACTTCTTAGCAACCACCAATGCTGTAAATGAATTTTTCAAGCTGACAAAGTGAGCAAATTTGCTCAAGCGATCAATCATCACCATTATAACATTGACACCATTAGAAGTAGGCAACCCCTCTATGAAATCCATGGTGATGTCTTCCCATACTTGCTCCATAATCGGTAAAGGCTGAAGCAACCCAGCTGGAGATAAATTTGAATTCTTATGTGTCTGACACACTGCACACGAAGCCACATGTTGTTGAATTTGCTTGTACATACGCTTCAAGAAAAAGAACGTTGAACCCTCTTAACCGTCTTTAAAACCCTGGAGTGCCCACCCGTCTTACTAACATGAGCCTCTTGTAATATCACCGGTAGAAAACGAGATAACTTTGGTATCATAAGGCATCTTCTAGACCACAATATGCCATCGATCACCTAATATTTATTCGATATCAATTTCCCATTGTTTAGATCCCCAATGATGTCTTGTATCTTCGTGTCTTCTTTAATATTTTTATATAAATCTTCCCATTGCAACACAGTTGGAACTGTCAACGCCAAACAAAGGGAAGAAATTGACAACGAACGAGATAGATCATCAGCTGCTTTGCTTTTCGGACCTGTTTTGTACAGATGTCAAAATAAAACCCCAAGATCTTCGTCAACCAATTCTGATACTCTAAGTTCACTTCTTTCTGCTCCAACAGAAATTTCAAGCTATGCTGATCCGTGTGAAAATGAAAATTTCTCCCGAGCAAGTAGTGTTTCCACTTCCTAATAACCATCACTATAACAATTAATTTTCGTTAATATGCAGGTTCTAGTTGTTCCCTTTGAGTTAAGTTGTGACTGAAGAAGGCAATATGCTGTTTATTCTGCATTATGACAGCTCCTAAACCAAACCCAGACACATCAGACTTGACCACGAAAACCTGTTGAAAATCTGGGAATGCTAAAACTGGAGCATGAACCATAGCGTATTTCAACTTATCAAACGCTTCATGTGTTTCCGGAGACCACGAAAACTGTTCTTTCTTTAACAACACAGTCAAAGGGCGAGCTATACTTCCATAGTTGCGGATGAAACGCCTGTAGTAATTGTTTGACTGTCTTAGGAATCGGCCAAGCATTCATTGCATCAGTTTTAGCCGAATCTGTAGCCACCCCTGTAGCAGATATCATATGACCCAAATACGCCACCGTTTGCACTCCAAAAGTACACTTCTTCATATTAGCAAAAAAACTCTTCTCTCTCAACACTTGTAATACCAAACGCAGATGCTTCTCATGAGTCATTTGATTCGGACTGTAGATCAAAATGTTGTCAAATAACACAAGAACAAAGCTGTGAAGGAATGGTTCAAACACTTTGTTCATAAAAGCTTGAAACGTAGCGGAGCGTTGGTAAAGCCAAATGGCATGACAAGAAATTCATAATGGCCCTCTACTGTTCGGAAATCTGTCTTCGGAATGTCTGCTTCGACCATCCTGATTTGATGATAGCCCGAACGTAAGTCAAGCTTCATAAAGATTGATGCTCCATGAAGTTCATCCAAGAGTTGATCAATAACTGGAATATGATATTTATCCAATAAAATGGCTCTGTTTAAGGCTCTATAATCCACGCAAAAACGTAGTGAGCCGTCCTTCTTCTTCACCAGTAACACTGGGCTTGAGAAAGGACTAGTGCTAGGCCATATTATTCCAGTTGAAAGCATTTCGGTCACCATCTGTTCCATCGCTACCTTACTTGCGTGAGGATAGCGATGTGGTCAAAAAGATACTGCCGAGACTTCTTTTTCAGTGTGATTGCATGTTCTTTGCCCCTGAAGGGAGGTAATGTAGTCGGAACAGCAAACACATCCGTAAACTCTTGAAGTAGAAGTGGGAATTTTGGTGACAAATCTGGTATCGAAGATGTAGCATTAGATGCAGTAAGAAACACTTTTCTTCTTGTATTACTACAAGTAAAGACTCGCATTAAAAATTTGAATGAGAACTTGGTGACATGTATCCCTTTCTCGCCAAACAAAGTCACCTTATTCCCATTATTGACAAACAAAAAGACTTGCTCCTTCTAGTCCACTTCGCATGTGCCTAATGTTTCAAGCCATTGAATGCCAAGTATCACATCAACGTTTCCCAGTTCTAGAGATATCAAGTCACTTGTGAAGTTGGTTTTGTTTAACTGAAATGTGACTGCTTGGCGAATTCCCAAAGCTTTGACAGTCACACCATTTCCCAACAACACGTACAAGCTACTGTCAGCACAAATTTTCATTCGTAGCTTGTTCACAACTTCCGGTGATATGAAGTTGTGAGATGCTCCACTGTCAAGCATGACTATCACCTCTTTATTGTGTATATATCCCCTCATCTTTGTTGTCTTTGGGGAATCAATGCCCAAGTATGAGTTGAGTGATAACGTGTGTAAAACTTGTTGTTCTTGAACCACTTGTAACTTTTCTTCGTCATTTGAATCAACAACCTCAAGTTCTAAGCCGTTAATCACTATTAACACTCGTAACTGTCTATTAGGACACCCCATTTTATGAGCAGGATACCAAGGCGCCTTACAACGAAAGCACACTTTATCTTTTCGCATGCGATCCAGTTCGACGTCTGAGTACTTTAATCTTGATCTCACTGTACTCCTCTGAGGTGCAAGATTTTCTTTGTTTGAAGCTGCTTCAATCCTCGAGTTGTCTCCAGTTTGTTTTGGTTGATAACCTGAAGCACGAACATTGGTGTATTTTCGTTGATATCCTCTCTGTATATCTCCCCCTGTTGCTGATCCAATCACTTTACAAAAAGTTGTGCTCTGCATCTTTAACACTGCTAACTTGTGATCAGTCAAGCTAACTGGTTCCTTCATACAAATAACCTCCTTCATCTATGGTTTGAGACCATTAAAGAACACCTTAATCAAATTCATCTCATCCATTCCCATAACCTGATTCCGCAAGGCCTCAAATTCATTCATGTAGTCCACAATATCTCCCTCTTGATGTATGCAAAACAACCTCGCTGCTGGATCATTATCAATGGGACCTCCAAATCTATCCAACATTCTCTGAGTAAACTGTTCCCAATTCGTAAAAGGATCACTGATGATTTTCCTGTTGAACCACTGCAGAACTGGTCCCTCTAAACTAATGAAAACAAATACAACTTCTCATCTTCATTATAATTCCCAGTCCTGAAGAATTTTTCAACTCGAGAAATCCACTCAAATGGAAAAGGACCAGAAAACACAAGCATATCAATTTTTCTCAACATAGCCTCACGATTCCCAAGTGTATTTTGAATTCCTAGATAACCTAACTGTGTTGAAGATTGATCCGGTTCAAAAGAAATTATCGGTACCTGATCTTGAGATGACGAAGCAATCTCTTTCCTTGGTCGTTGCGCGTAGACTGCGTTTGATTCGATTCGAGTGAGCATCTCCGTTATCGAAATTATCTGTTCTCCCATGTTTGAAATCTGATATTCGTCTCTGTCCCGATGGAATCGATCTTCTTCTCCAGCGAATCGAACTTCGTATCCATAGAATCGAATCGAGCTGTCATAACCTTTTCACTTCAAGCTATCCGATCTTAACCAAGCCGTAACCACTCCACCTCATTGCGCAGTCGTTGAACATACGCCGATTTTGGTATCTCTGAGCTCGGTGTCAACTCCAAATGCCTCTCCAATCGTCGTATCTTCCATTCCGTCACATCGCGTTAGATCCAATCAATTTTCGCCGCACCAGTGATAGAATTTATATATTGTAAAGCTAAAGACTATGAATTCCTCTTCAATTATCAATGTAAAATGGTTACAATTTTGTAGTACGATACTGGTTCACTCTCTTAGCGAGCTCACCATTCTCGTCAGTCTCATAGCGACTGGTAGCTCAAGACTCATATCGTCTGAGAGTTTACAACATACAAAGCATAACCTTCACAATGACAATACAACTCTATTTATACTTCTTTCAACTGTAACTGCAAAGACTATGTTTGAAATGGAAGTTTCATCACACTTCTTTTATTCAAAATGTTTCTTCACTCTTCAATTACCTCTTCTTCCTTCTCCTCTGTTTACTTCCCTTTCTTCTTGCGGTAATAAGCCTTTTTGAACATATCAGCATATAATTGAGCTTCTTTTCTAATTTCACTTTATTTAATTTTCAAAACCACTATCGTTGCTTACAATTGGGTTTAAGAAACTTAGGTAGCAAATTACCATTGGTATAAACACCAAGACAAACGTAGAAATATAGATTAAACCTTTTTTGTTTAGCTTACGCTATAGTTCTTCTATATTTTGCCCACTGCTTTGTTACTTTAGTAGGTGATCTCCATTGAAAAAGGTTTATGTTTACCTGAACAAGATGAATCAGGTAAAGGACTGATTTTCATGTTTCTCAAATGCTACGAGAGTCACTCATATGCCGAAAATCAGGTAAAGGCTCTGTATGTTTAATGTCTCCAAATCTCTGTCAAACATATATTTATGTACAGTATTTTAATATAAAACTGGCTTACAAACTGAGTATTAATTGTGTATACCCAAACTACAAATTGGGAATTAATTGTGTATACCCAAACGAACAGATCAATGGAATATAGTAGGCTTAAGGCTAGGGTTGGTCTTTTGGAGAGGAACCAAAGGTACTGATACATTTTAGGAATGAACATGTATAAATAATGTTCTAATTTTCTTACTTAACATTGGGGATTAACAAAAGTGAGGATGATATGGATTCATGATATAGCTTATTTATTATCAGTTTTAGGAAATGTTATAGGCTCTATTTAAGCTCTATTATGTGTGTCTAGGTTATGTTTTTAAGTATTTACAGGTCCATGTACGTTTTAGAGATATATAGAGATACTTGAAGCTTTTGGAACATTTAGAAGAGAAGAATCCGTAGCTGATCATTGGGAGAGTCGAAGTACAAGACAGTCATCAATCGACGACACTATCTTGGCATCGACCGATGGTACAAGACCAAGATCAATCGATGTTGCACACTTGTCATCGACCGATGACCAATTCGCATACAACCGATCTCAAGCCCAAGTTAGAGACAAATGACGAAGATACCCTGGAAGAGTTTTGACCTAGATTTTAGGGTTCTATATTTATACTTTATGTATTAAACACAGAAAGTGGTGGAGAGGATGTTCTAGATTTTTTAGTATTCTATTATATATTTAGATTTTTTTAGGAGAGAAGATTCATAAATTTTTAGGGAGATTTGTATAGGAACCCCAATATTTTAACTATGCATTATATTCATACTAATGTTCTTACTTTAATTATGTCTGAGTAGTCATCAACTAGATTTAAGGTTGAATGATAGCAATCATGGATTAGCCCAAAAGTAGGATTCCTAGGTTAAAGTTAATATCCATCAATTGAGTTGTGCTCAATGCTTGCATTCTATAGTAGCTAACTAGGATCTTGAAAGTAAGACATGGACGACTACGAGAGTAGGTTCTGTGCCAGAATAAATTTTATTGAACTAGGTTGTTAGGCGCATGCGAGAGCTGGTCTAATTAGCTTGGTGAACATATCAAATCTCGTTCACACTTCCTTTTGATTTCACCATCGATCAACATCAGGCCTTAGCCGTCGATCGATGGTCTTTCCTTTTGCTCGCCTACGAGAGTTGGAGTTAAAAGGGTCAGAATAGTTAATATTTGAGTTCTAGAATATTTACATTTTCGTGCTTTTTATTCCCTATAGTCCATTAAGCCTGAAACCCTAGATCTAGCATATTAACATTTGCATTTAGTTTAGTTTAGTAGCGTATTTCCATATTTACATTATTAACATATTTCTATATTTCATATAGACCTTCTAATAAGGAATATTCTCTTAAACTGATTTATTGCTACCAATATATATAATTACCTAGCTTAGTTTTTAGAAATAAGAAATCTATTGTGTGCCTTTGCTCTCTGTGGATTTGATCCCTAAGTACTACATCTCATCTCTCTTGGCAAGAGTATTATTTTGTGTGTTAGGATTAAGCGTTAATTTGATAGTTAATTGTTTAGGATATTTATACCCTGCTAGAAAATGAACACACCATGTCAAATTTGGTGCGGTTGCCGGGGATCATTGATCGCCATTAGATTTAATTTCTAGGATTTAGTCTTGGTTTGTTTTTACTTTCAAGTTACTGAATTTTTGTTTTCTTTGTTTTCCAGATACATGCAAAAGAGTACAAAGAGCAATAAAGAACAAGAACTACTATTCTCAGACCCAGAGAAGCTCGATCGTACGATCCGCAAAGAAAGACGATAAGCATCGATCGACGGCATCCACTCAGCGTCGACTGACACCTCTTTATGGATAGAATCGACCGACATTAGGACTCAAGCATCAACCGACATTGGCCACACCACATCGATTGACGAACATATACACGCATCGATCGACGACAACAGACAAGCTCAGATAGTTGCGACTATTGTATTGGTTCAGAATGAGAATGGAGACTTGTGTGATCTCAACGGTCACCTGCGTAATGCAGCATGTCAAAAGATAGACAATCAGGGGGCTGTAATCCCTGATACAGAAGCAGAAGCAGACGCTGCAGTAGCTCAACTAAAAGCTAATGCCCAAGCTGCTTAGAGAACAGTGGATGACTACAACCATCTAGACTAGTTCTACGCCAATAGATCAGCCATTTGTCCTCCAGCTTTTTGGAGAAACGATTTTGAGATCAAGCCCGCTTTCTTCGGATTTGTAGCACAGAAGCCTTACCATGGATTGCGTCATGAGCACCCTATGGATCATCTGGAACTTTTTGAGGATCTAATGATTGCTATTAAAGCCAATGGAGTCCCTGGGGACTATCTTTTTTGTAAGCTCTTCAAGTACTGACTTGCTGGAGAAGCTTCATATTGGCTTAAACAGCTACCACCGGGATCTCTGACATCCTGGACTGAAATCAAGAACGCTTTCTTGCATAACTTCTTTGACGACACGAGAGCAAAAGATTTAAGGAGCAAGATTGCTACTTTTTCACAAGAACCTTCAGAGTCTTTTAGAAATTCCTAGATAAGATTCAAGTCATACCAGAGAGACTGTCCACATCACGGGTTTAACGAAGTGCAACTTCTTATCACTTTCTTCAGACTCTTGGGTTACAATATCAGATGGCTTTGGACACGGCTAGTGAGGGAAATTTCAACACTAGGAGTCCTGAGGAAGCTACAAGATTGATTGAGAATCTGGCATCCAGCATCAATATCAAGAACACAGATTTTGAGAGAAGGAAATTGGCTCCAGCTGCGAGCAAGGAGCATATTGTAGAGGTCAAGCCAAAAATAGATAGGTTTCAGAAATATCTCAAGAAACATGTTAATTTTCAAGAAGTAGAAGCAATGAAGTCTAGAGATGATGAGACTGAAGAAGAGGATGTGAACTACGTTGATGGAAATGGTTTCCACAGAAAAAGAAATCGAGTTTTCAATAGGAACTCCTATGGGGTTGGTCAAAGGAGTCACAGTTCATAGCGAAGGTCTTTCAACAACAAAATGACTTATGGATCTTCCTACTATCAGAATCCTCTTCCAGAAGCTTAAAAAAGCAAGATTGAAGCAATGGTTGATAGTGTTTTAGAGGGACAGCAGAAGATGACTGTGGATTTCAGTGGGAAGATAGATGGTCTGTACCTAAACCTCATTACCAAGTTCGAAAACCTCAGGACCCTTGTGAAGAAATTGGAGAATCAAGTGATTCAAACAAGTGAAACCATTAGGAGGCATGAGAACTTGATCAAGGAGAAAATGGAGGTTGAACAAAAGCACCACGTCAATGCATTGATTGATGATGATTTCTGGTAGGAAGTTAGGAGACAGAAGCCCCAAGAAGAAGTTTTTCATGTAGAAAATTCCAAGTCACTCGGCACTTCTCATCAACATCGATCGACATCTAACAATGAGCATCGATCGACGGTGAATCCTATGGTATCAGTGGTTTCTTGTGAATCAACTAACTTCATTCGACATAGAACCCAAAACATCGATCGACAGGGAGATATAAGCATTGATCGACAGTGCGACCTTAGCATCAATCGACACAGGAGAAACCCATTTCGACTGCCAAACCTTAATGCAAGTCTGATTGTGCGTCCAACTGTAACAATTTCAAAACGGAATATAGACAAGTCTGAAGCTATGGATCTTGATAGAGAAGATGAGGGATACTCCAAGAGGAAGGAAAAGATCCCCAAACATCAACGCAGAGAAACCAATGAAAAAGAGATGGATAGCTTTGCCAAAAGAGTTTTCAAAATTCTTTAGATACCTGTTTTGATGAAGCTTATTATACTCACATGTTATGGATGTTTTTCAGAGAAACAAGGAGACATATGATGATATAGAGATCATGTTCAATCATCTCAGAGAGAAGATGAAGCAGAGGACTTGTCTGAGAAAGAAAAGTGATCCTGGAAAGTTCGTGGTTCCATGCTTTACCAAGGGCAACAAATATCTCAACGCCCTCTGTGATACTAGATCATCACTGAGCATTATGCCAATGACTATGGCAGAGGAGCTGAACCTCAAAGTGGAACCGTCCAATGATTATTTCACATTTGTAGATTGCTCAAGAGTGAACTCAGGAGGAATGGTAAAAGATGTTCCAGTATAGATTAAAAACACTCTAGTCCCAGTAGACTTTCATGTGATGGACATCAGGATAAATTGGAACTCTTCACTGCTACTTGGGAGAGCATTCATGGCCACTGTGGGAGCTATCTGCGATATGAAGTTAAACATGTTGTATCTATCTCTAATCGATCAAAATGTTTTTTATGAACCTGTCAAGAATAAGAACAAAGCTACTCTGATTGAAGTATGTGATGATGAAGAGCTTGTGGCCACATGTTTATGCGATTATGATTTCCATGTGGAATCGAAAGATGGAGCATCAATCGACACCCAACCCACACCATCGATCGACGAGCTTGCAGTTCAACTATCGATCTACGCCCGCACTCTGTTATCGATCGACACTAATACTTCAGAACCGATCAACACTTGCCACACAAATCTCGATTACAACCCAACCAATCTCGAGTACGAAAAAGATTCCAGAGAAGAAGAAATAATCAAATATCAAAGAATGGCTATGGAAGAGGCTGGTGTTTTTCATGTTTCCCATTAACTCGGGAAATTGACGTCGATCGATGGTAGCCAATCACCAGTGATCGATACTGGTTGTCATCCAGAGTCCGAACTAGATTCAGCAGCAGAAAGCGAGGGGGAGTATGGTTATCTACAACCAGATGAGTTCGGTATCATGAGAGATCCAGACGGTCATGCAAGAGCTATGGATGGCAGAATTCTGCATGTCACAAGAGAAGATGTGGCGGATATACTTGCGATGTCTAATGGAGCTGGGAATCTTTTCGACCAAAAGTTTGATTATCGTGCATCGATATACAGTCACCATACACCATCAATCGACACCCATCATGCATACCAAGGATATAATGAAGCTTACAAAGAATACGATGAAGATTACAGAGAGGAAAAGCTGAATGAGTATCGCGGCCGAGCAATGGAAGAAGATGGATGGGTAATGAACACGAAAATGGATAATCAAACATCAATCGACAGCACCTCCCTGCCTTTAAACAACATCAGACGCAAACCAGAACATGAGCCAAGAACAAAAGATGCATATGATGGTTATCTCAGACTAGATGTGTTTGGAAGTTTCAGAGATACAGAAGGACGTGCACGAAATCTCTATTGAAGAATTCTAAACATACATAAGGAGGATGTATCAGATGCCCTTGTTGTAGCTACTGGATCAGGAACTTTATTTGCACAACAGTCATCGATCTACGCACGAGTATAACCATCGATCGACAGCAAGGAACAAAATAACTTGCCGATCCATGATCTATACACTCCCAAACATCTAAAATTGATCGATGCCAACCTCGATGCATCGATCGACACCATTCCAGGGGTGAACTAGTTTTGTACCTCTAATCCTTTTGGTTCAGGAAGTCCACAATCGGTCGATTGGATAAACCCATTTTTGATAGACAGTGATGTGGAACATGGACAAAGAGTTTATGATGCAAACGACAGAAGAATTTTCTATTGGGAAAAGAAATCTGAGTATGTCATCTACAGTGATGAGAATGGCAATGCACGAGCTACAGACGGAAGAGTTGTGAATGTGCATGAAGAAGATATCATGGCAGTTCTAGAAAGAGCTACTATGTTTGAGCAAAGCTACATATATTTACCTGAACATGCAGCAAAGATCGCTATGTCTATGAAGAAGCAAGAGACATAAAAAAAGTAGAGATTGATGAAATTTTGCAAGAGATCTATAAATCTCAAGAGATGTCACTAGATGATTTATACAAGAGGCTTGATGATGTCTACTATCCTATAGACAAGTGTCTCACCGATTTGACTACACACATGGATGAGATGAAGCAAGATTTGGGTACTGTTCGAAGACATCATGCGATTGAAGCAGACAAAGTGACATCGATCGACGGTAGCATCATGCTCGATCGATACTGAGTTCGACAAACAGAAGTCCGCAGTAGAAAAACAATTAGAAGACAAGTTCGATGAGACTGCTTTTTCTCAGAGCCTGATGAAGGAAAATATTTCTCAACAATTGGAGGATATTATCAGTGACTACAACTGCCAGACTTGAAATGATACAGCGCAGTATCGACAATCTACAAAGGAGAATGCATTCAGTGGAGGTTGCTAAGGAGATCATGAAGAATGAGAAAGCCAGAGGAGATGAGGCCATGAAAAGTTTCGTTGGTACATGGTTTCAGAAGAGCAAAGAAGATGTAGACACTTGTTTTCCAAGTGTTGATCCACCTTCATTCTAGTCAGAAAGTTCAAAACGTCGAGCTTAAGACTATAACCAAGCGCTGAGTGGGAGGTAACTCACTGTTTGGTAAGTTTTTATTTAGTTTTTACTTATACCACTATTTAGTTTGAGTTTTATTTCATTTTTAAAGACTGTTTAAATCACCATCGATCTACACCATAAAGGCACCATCGGTCTACAATGGATCGCAACCATCAATTGACCACACCTGCTTACCATCGATTGGCGCTCTCTTACAAAGAGAGGTATCGAGTTTTCTACTTAAGCTATTTACTTATGATTTTATTTTTCCTAACTAATCCGGGGCGGATTACATTGGGGACTGTGTAATTTAAGTCTGAAAGAGGTTCGCTAGCGCTATTTATTTATTTTGAATCTTATTTACTATGTATATATATATATATATATATATATAAGTTTCTCAAAGAATTTTAAGTCAAGAAGGGGAATATGATCAAGATTTATTATTGACTAACCACACTTTAGCACCATTTTTAGAAGGTTGTTTACAGAGATTACTAGAGATACCACAGTGGATCATCCTGACGCTATATCACACTTGCTTAGAAAGTCTGAAGGAACCGAAGCTGATTTCCAAAACTAATCTTGATATTATTAGCTTGCTTTGGGGCTTGGTATACACTGGATCGGATTCCTTCTGCAAGTCTAGAAGGTAAAAGGCTGTGTGCTTTTGATTCCCCTCTCTCTCCCCTTCAGATTAAAGGAGTCGAACATGATTTGGTGGCTACAACCATTAAATTTTGATTCATATGATTATAAAAAGAGATAAAGATCAAAAAGAAGTGAACAAGATCTGGTGGCAAAAATCATTAGGGCTTGATTCATGGAAACCTGTCTAAATATCTCAGTCAATTAGAAAAATAAAATGATACCCTCAAAAGAATGGAGACACCGACTGAGAAGAAGTGAGAAGAGATAGAGACAGAGAGAGGAAAGGAATCAGAGGAGACTACCTATGTGCTCAGATACTTGCAGGGGTAAGATTCCATATATCCTTTAATCGATACTGCTAAGGTAAAACCTACACTTTTATGCAAAGAAATGAAATCAGTAGATGGGTGAGTCATACTAGTATTCGCTAAGTTGTTGGTAGAATGAATTTCATTGATATACTAGGATAAGATATATAAAAGTTCTCTGTGATTGACCTAATAGGATGTGGCTGCAATAGAGTAAGGTGACAGTTATACTTAGATATTTGTGAGTCTTCGCTTTTCAAAACCTCTTTCACATGCTTGTTTGCTTGAAGACAAGCAAAAAGTTAAGTCTAGGGGAGTTGATATAGCCTATTTATTACCAGTTTTAGGCCATATTATGGACTCTATTTAGGGTATATTATGTGTTTCTAGGCTATGTTTTAAGGTTCTTACAGGTCCAAACATGTTTTAGAGATATATGGAGATACTTGGAGCTTTTTGAGCATTTAGAGGAGAATAATCCGTAGCTGATCATTGTGAGAGTCGAAATACAAGACTGTCGTCGATCAGCAACACAACCTTGGCGTCGACCGATGGTACAAGACCAAGATCGATCGATATTGCACACTTGCCATCGATGGATGACCAATTTGCAGAAAGCCGATCTCAAGCCCAATTTAGAGACAAATGATGAAGATATCGTGGACGAGTTTTGACCTTAGATTTTAGGGTTCTATATTTATACTTTATGTGATTACACACATAAAGTAGTGGAGATGATGTTTTAGATTTTTTAGTATTCTATTATAGTTTTAGAGTTTTTAGGGGAGAAGATTCATAGCTCCTTAGGGAGATTTGTATTGGAACCCCAATATTTTATATATGCATTATAATTATACTATTTTTCTTACTTTAATTATGTCTAAGTAGTTATCAACTAGATTTAGGTTTGAATGATAGCAATCATGGATTAACCCAAAAGTAGGATTGCTAGGTTAAAGTTAATATTCATCAATTGGGTTGTGCTTAATGCTTGTATTCTAGAGTAAGTAACTAGGATCTCGAAAATAGGACATTGACGACTACAAGAGTAGGTTATATGCCATAATAAACTTTATTGAACTAGGTTGTTAGACGCATGCGAGAGCTTATATAATTAGCTTGGTGAACATATCAAATCTCGTTCACACTTCCTTCTGATTTCACCATCGATCGACATCATGCCTTAGTCATCGATCAATGGTCTTTCCTTTTGCTCGCATACGAGAGTTGGAGTTAAAATGGTCAAAATAGTTAATATTTGAGTTTTAGAATATTTACATTTTCGTGTTTCCTATTCCCTATAGTCCATTAAACTTAAAACCCTAGATCTAAGATATTAACATATTAGTTTAGTTTAGTAGCATATTTCCATATTAACATCTTTCCATATGGCATCTATACATTCTAATTAGAAATACTTCCTTAAACTGATTTATTGCTACCAATATATATAATTACCTAGCTTAATCTTTAAAATTAAGAAATCTATTGTGTGCCTTTGCTGTTTGTGGATTTGATCCCTAAGTACTACGCATGATCTCTCTTGGCAAGAGTATTATTTTGTGTGTTAGAATTAAAGATTAATTTGATAGTTAATTGTTTATGATATTTATACCCTGCTAGAATAATAAATACACCATATCAATTCATTGCTGGCATTATGTGGGAAAAGATTTAGAATCAATTAGCCTAAGGGAATTCCAAAATCTGGAGTAACAGCTGGACACTTCTCTTGAACATATTTTCTCCAGAAAAGTATGTATGTATGTATGTATTTATGTATGTATGTATGTATGTATGTATGTATGTATATCTTCTTTATGGGCAAATACACACCCACACATCTCTGTAAGATGTTTGAGTTTGTGAAGATATAATTATATGCCTAACTAGTTTAAGTGATTTAGAAAAATTCTTCTTTATAATTAAAACTATGGTTATAAGTCATGGTATGGTGTTTGTCTCATGTGAATGGATACAATTTTGACTCATTGTTGCAATCAACTCATGTACGAGTCCCTAAACCACCTAATACGATCCTAGGATGCTTTTTGGGATGGTTGGGATAATCCTTTGCAGAAACGAATCAAAAAACTCAAGTTTCTCAAAGGCAGTGGATCGAATGGTGACACAAGATATATGGATCGTCTCCTGATACTCCTAGACTTCTTGTTTCGATATGACACACCAAACAACTCGTCCTTAGGTTGCTGGATATTACTCACCAGCACATGAAACTCAAAAGAAAACTCATGAAGAAGAAAACAAAGTTTTTGATTGAAAATAGCATAAGGAAACAAAGGAGACACGACCAGAATATGTAGGAGAGCCTTGTACATGCACAAGGTCTCGAAAATAACAAAAACAACTTAATTCTAAAGGCTCCACAAGGTTTGACTAGTTTCGAAACCAAGGACATAAAAAAATAGAATAAAACATAACATATGGTTTCTTCATGTGGTCGGTCCAAGATCAAACATCTTGGGAATGTGAGAAGTAGTCTCGTGGCCTCGTTAAAAACCTCCCTCCGTAAAACCCATTGGGAAAAAAACGAAAGTGAGGAAAAGAGCACAAACAATCCTACTTGCCTAGATGATGATCAACTTGATAGCGTATTAGCTTGAATGGTGATTAAAGTATCTCTGATGATAGTATTTCCATTTTGGATATGGTTTTCTTCTTGTTGCATCCTCAGCTACAAGCTGTCCATGATGAAGTTCATGCATCCATTCCCTTGTGCTATCCAGGATCATATCATTCCCTCCCTCTTCAAAAAGATTTTTCCTCAAATTTGTTTTACCTGCAATAAGAGAGACCAAATCAGTAACTTTGAAGTTTGAATTAAGATTACACTTACCTTGCAAGCCTCTTTGATAGGCATTGTTGCTGACTGGTTCTTTTATGTAGAGGGGACATCTCCATTTGGCTATCCTTAATCCTGATGCATTCCTCAAACCTGATACACTGAAACTAAACAAGTTAGCACATGCAAACTCATCATAGAGTAAGAGTCGTATCCCAAAGTTGTCGTTTCTCGGTTTTGGGTTGTATTCTTCATCTGGAGGTGCTTCTTTGATGAGGATGAAGCAAGTGACGTCTTGATGTCTATCCTGGTTAAGATCAGGTGGTTTGAATCGCTTGTCTTTCTCACGCTTGTTCTTTCTCCTTGTATGCTTCAAAGCTTCCTTATAAGCTGCACATGGCTATTTTGACAAAAACAAGTGCATCATATCTGTGTAATATCTGATAAAATAACTCTTGAAAACATGATTAATTACCTTAGTATGCTCACCTGGTCGTCATAGATAGGATTGATAAGTTTTAAACTCAGAAAAATTCAAACAAAGCAAACATAGGATCACCCGACTTGTAGAATCCATAGCTATTGTACCTGAGAGGCTTTGGTCATGATTCCGATTCGATATGAGACCCTGATGAGTTAAGTTTCCATTGCTGTCGATTTTTTTTGCTTAATTCCCTTTTTTTGTTGAGATATGATCCTCAGACTGCTCCTATGTCAAAGCTGGCGGCTAGGCAGATTATAAAGTTTGCTTATTTCGACTCCAACTTAGCCAAGGACCTATTCTTGATACTCTGATCATTATTATAGCTTCTCTTTTCAAAAATTATAGATCTCAATTTTTTTTACCTGTACCAATAGCAAGCAAATCAGGTTTCATGTTTTTCTTTGAGTTTAAATAAATACCTCGGGTTGGTTTCTTTGGAGATCGTTGTAGACTAAGTTTATATGGTGGTTTCTCCTTGATTTGAGAGGAAAACATGAGTTCTTTTCCTTATGCAGTGATCACTTCCCCAATTTCTCCAGTAACTTCTTCATCTCCATTCAGGGTTTGATAATCTCTGCAATGTTTCTGAAGCTGCCGCATATCTGGTGGCTTCCATATCTTGACATGGTTGAGAAGCAAGGCGTTTTGTTTATATTTAAACTCCTTATGACCCAAAATGGTTCTAGAACGGGAAGAGCATTCTCCAAGGATGATAAGTATGCTGAAATATGCTCCAGGTCTCCACGAGTAGGTCTGTAACCTTCCATCCCAATCATACATAAGCATCTCATGGAACTGATCCAAACCGATATGTTTTGCGAAATTGGCAATATCTTGATCATCAGGAGGCCATTTGTTGCATTGTCTGGTTTTTTGGATCAAGGATATATTTTCTAACATTCTGCATTTGGTTTCATAGTGAAAATATTGCTGAGATGAGACTTGCAACACCTTATCTTCAAAGGATGAGAAATCAACAAAATCAAATGTTGGTGCAGTTGAGTTCTTAAACAGTTTGATCTTGTTCTTCTTATTCCAGACCTCTCCTTCAGGCTAAAATACATCATGTCTCAGGCCCAAGTCGTGTTGATAGTTCCACTTCTCTGTTCTTGTACCAAACAATTCTTGTACCAAACAAAAGGAGTGAACAGAAAAGTACCCAAGAAGATCTTTTGGAAATCAAATGGATCAAACACAAATATATGCTCCAATATACTCTTTTCTTGTGTTTCATTGGGTGTCTCATCTTCTATTACATCCTGAATGAAAGGAATCATGTCTTTCGTGACTGGTTGCTCTTCTGTTTGAGGGATGAGTGTTGGTACAGCAGCTTGTTCTTCTTGAGTAAGTTCTAGTTTTGCAGTTTTGAACTTTGAGACAACAATGAATGATTCTTGGTTATGTTGTTCTAGGGATGGAGTTGTTGTGGTTGTCATTTTGAGTTGCTTCTCCACATCCATCATTACTTGTAACAATTCCTCCTTATCCTTTTCTTTGAAACAGATTTTTATCTTCTTTAAATGGCTTAGAGACTGTCTTCTCCTTGTTGTAACAGATTGGTTCCTTGCTAGATGAGCCAATATAACTGGATGGACGTGATATCATGCTGTCTTGTTGTTTGTGGACTGAGTTTGAAAAGCATAGCTTTGTCTCAGACTGCTTTCGAAGTACTTCCTTGTGGTATTGTCTTGGAACAAACTCTCTACGCATCATAGCCCTCAACTTAGACCATGTTTCTACTGGTTTATCTCCATAGCGTCTCCTGAATGTTACCACTTGATTCCACCAGCTTAATGCATAACCACAAAACTCAACAGTAGCCATTTGAAACTTCTTTCCTTCAGCATAGTGTTGACAGTTGAAAACCAATTCCATCTTCTCTTCCCACTCCACATATGCAGCAGGATTAGCATCACCATGGAAAGAAGGGATTTTTAACTTTTGATCAGCAAATTTTTCTCTGTTATTGCCTCTGCCTTCATGTTCACGTCTTTGTCTCCTCTCACTGCTTCTAGACTCATGTCTGTGACCAGTAGCTCGTTGGAGTTCCTGTCGCAGGTCCAGTCTTAGCTGTTCTATCTGATCTTTGATTACTAGACCCATACTGGCCTTTACTGATTCAAGCAACAGTTTATCATTCTTGCTGAGTTCTTCCATGTGCTCCTTCACCATTACCTGAGACACAAAGTAAACAGAAACCAGTAACTAGTTCTAATAGAAACAAATAATAAACTTTCAAGACAGAAACAAATTCAAAACGAAATTCACTACGCTTGAAACAAATCGATTCCTTTTAACAAAAATCAGAGACAGATCAACCAAGCAAATCGAAATCTTTCTCAGAAAGTATATGAAGAGTCTAAACTCAACAATGAGATCAGAGAACCCTAATCTATCAGATTTCGACAGCCACTACACAGATCTATCAGTTCTTAGCATGAATATGAAGAGAAAAATCAAAAATCAGAGAGAAATATGAACACATCCCTTCCAGAGTTGCTCTGATACCACTTAATAAGATCCTAGGATGCTTCTCTGGATGGTTGGGATAACCTTTGCGGAAACGAATCAAAAGACTCAAGTTTCTCAAAGGCAGTGGATCGAATGGTGACACAAGAGATATGGACCGTCTCCTGATACTCCTAGACTCCTTGTTTAGATATGACACACCAAACAACTCGTCCTTAGGTTGCTGGATATTACTCACCAACACATGAAACTCAAAAGAGAACTCATGAAGAAGAAAACAAAGTTTTTGATTGAAAATAGCATAAGGAAACAAAGGAGACACGACCAGAATATGTAGGAGAGCCTTGTACATGCACAAGGTCTCGAAAATAACAAAAACAACTTAATTCTAAAGGCTCCACAAGGTTTGACTAGTTTCGAAACCAAGGACATAAAAAAATAGAATAAAACATAACATATGGTTTCTTCATGTGGTCGGTCCAAGATCAAACATCTAGGGAATGTGAGAAGTAGTCTTGTGGCCTCGTTAAAAACCTCCCTCCGTAAAACCCATAGGGACAAAACCGAAAGTTAGGAAAAGAGCACACACAATCCTACTTGCCTAGATGATGATCAGCTTAATAGCATAGTAGCTTGAATGGTGATTAAAGTATCTCTTATGATAGTATTTCCATTCTTGATATGGCTTTCTTCTTGTTTCATCCTCAGCTACAAGCTGTCCATGATCAGGTTCATGCACCATTCCCTTGTGCTATCCAGGATCATATCACCACCTTCAAAGAAAGGTATGTTAACACCACTTCATCTCTGAAGTTGTGAGTATGTGCGACTTATGTAAGGAGGGATGCCAGTACCATGATAGCTCTCATATTGGAAGAATTTAAACGCATGAGGGATTTAGGGATGGAAATTTTACTGGTGGGCTACATGAAGGTGGCCAACCGAGTTCAAGAAGGAGCTTGCGGTGCATTACTTGCGTGGGGAGGCACATATATGGTGTGTCAGTGTGGTAAGGAGTATGCCTGTTGGATATGAGATTCCTTGGGAGACCTTTAGAGAAGATTTCAATAGGAAGTATTTTCCGCAAGAAGCAATGAATAGTTTGGAGAGATCCTATCAGGATCTTCGTCAGGGCACCATGTCAGTTAGGGAGTATGAGCGAGAGTTCAACCGCTCAGAAGGTTTGCAGTGATAGAGACTAGAGAACAAGATGCGATTGTCAGATTCTTGGAGGGATTGAGAGCTGATATACACAACCGATGTGCAATACGAGCATATGGTAGCTTGATTGAGTTGGTTGAGAAATCAGTCAGGATGGAGGCCCTTTTGGAGGAAGCAAAGCTCCTGAAAAGTACTCAAGCCAAGACGACCAAGGGAGCAGATTTTCCTGGTGGAGTCAACAACTTTAGGAGGTGTGGTCAGCGAGGCCATTATGCACGGGACTGTACAGCTCATTTGATTGGAGGACAACAAGGTAATCAAATCAAGGAAATTTGCCACCACCTCTTAAGAGGCAAGCCGTGGGACCTCGGGTGTTTGTTACAGCAGGTCAAAATGGCACAGAACCAATAGAATACAAAGAGCGTGTGGAGATGTCCCTAAGAATGGTTTCCTTTTTTCATGGAAATGGCAGGAGAGGGCAAACAGGAGGAAAACACAAGCTTACCAAATAGTTGATTTTTAATGTTTGACAACTACTATATTATTTCAAGTTCCAATGTTTTACTCCACTTCAATCTCGAACTTGAGCTACCTTCGCTCCACTTTCGGCACCACATTTTTCTAAATATGAAGAATTACTTGTTTCTTTTCATTGGCTTAATCATGCGCCAAGCTGCACATAAGGTAGAATTTGTCCGTTTATTATTAAGGTGTCTCCTAGATTTGAACTTGAACTGTCTTCACTTTATCATTATCTATATGAATACGCTGCACAAACAATAACCATGAGCTTTATTTTAGCAAGGACATGCGTGGTTTTTATTGTGAAGTAAGAAAGCACTTTACAAAACTGTTTATTAAAAGACAAAACTACTTTGTTAATATACGTATAAGTATAACCTAAACGGTTTCAGATTAAATTAGTAATAAAAAATTTTGTTTGAAAATATCATACTACGACAAATGTAATAATACTAAAGACCGCAAGGATTTTCAAGATCATTAACGATAGCCGCCAACTTAACAGTAAACTCCGAGGTGAGTTCTCCAACTGTTGTATGTATATATCTTTCAGATAGAATGTTCAAAAATAGTATAAGATATATTCAACTGCCAGATATATGTAACACAAATGAAAAATATAGTGAACAAGGTTAATGGCATCATTAATTTGATTTACTACCAAAAAGCGATGAACCAAATAGTTTTTAAAATTCAAATAATACATAAAACATATAAAATATGTTTTCTAAATTTTATTAATAAATAAAAACATTTTGATAACTTAATATAAATTAACAAATTAAACAATAATTGTATATGTATTATTTATATTTTATGTGATATGAACAACTAAAAAACAGTCAAGTTATTAAGTTAAAACAATTTAATTTTCCAGGTTAAGAGGATTAAAGAAAACTAAAACAAAAAAAATTAGATATTTTTTATATTATGAATAATTAAGTATTTTGGAGACACTGTTATAATACTATCTTTCACATCTACTAAGATAATGTATAAATTTATAACTAACACCCAGTTAAGTAAAAAAGTTAACAATTTAACAATTACACCACTTACATCAATTTTAAAAATAAAAATGAAAAGCTTTTAGCTATCATCAGATATTTTATTGTCTTTACATCATACAATTTTGGTGCAAAAAAATGTAAAAATGTTTTTAAATATTCAATTGACAAACAAAATTATATTATGTAATCCTCGCGTAGCGCGGACAATAGATCTATTTAATATAAAATCAGAAAAATTGTTTGAAATATAAGTTGGCTACAATTTTGTAAATATATTTTCAATCAAAAATATTTGAATATTTAGATTCAGGGTTTACTAATTGTTATTTAGGACTTGGCTGCTTAGTAGTTAACTGATATAACTGAGTTTATAAACTTTTATATAAAATATCATATTTTTATTTAATTTTCTATTTTTTAGTTTTTTGAAAAATAAAAAAAAAGTGAATCATATCATATATATATATTGATAGTATGAAATAATTACAAAAAAATAAAGTAGTCTAGTGATATTTCATGTGTTACTCTGCTTTTTCAATACAGATTGTGTTTAAAATCTTATTTGGGTTAAACTAGAAAAATGGTCAAAAACTTGGTTAAACTCGCCAACTGATCTAGTTCAATAATAAAACTTAATTTTTCAAATTTAAATTAACAAATAAAAGATGGTAACTTAAAAAATCATTTTATCTTTAGCCTTACAAAACCACAAAATATTTTTCTCCAATCAAACATCATTCCACACCATTTTTCTATCGAAATCACATTGATCTCAATTAAACACATAAACCGCAATTAAACTGTACCACACTTTAATTATATCCCATTGATATTACCAAAATTGCGATTACCAATCATAATTTCTAGTTTTTTAGAACTGCAGTCTGTGTATCAATCATAAAACAATTGAAAAAGCGTTTAAAAAAAGTAAGGGTTTTTTTTCAAAACCAAACTACAATTTCAAGTTAACTCCCAGTCCATTTTTTTTTGTCATTGCTATTCACCCTTGAAAGTTCCAAACCCTCTTTATGTAGGCGCCCTTGTTTGAAACCCACTCAGCTTGATTTTCTAATATCAGTTCTTCTTTGCCTCCAAAAAGACCCACTGAACCTTGCTCCTTCTATATTTGAGCACACACTTCTCCTAAGGTTGGCAACTTCTCTGCCCTTAACATGTTCTTGATCAGGTCATTATAACATGAGCTTAGAGTGAGAAGAAGGGCAAAGACCTTGTCTTGCTCACGCCTCTCATTCAGCACACTAGGCTCAACAGTACACAACCTCAGCAACTTCAACACAGCCCACAAGGCCCTAAACTTGCCAAAATGCTTGTTGAAATCTATGTCTTTTTGATGGAGGGTGTTGATAGCTCTGTTAACTTCAAACACTTTGCTCAGATTTGAAGTGTTGCTATACACTTTTTAAAGAGTGTTCCACAACTCTTTGGAAGTTTCACAGTAGGAGTAAGCTTCCACGATTGATGCCTCAAGGCTACTTTGAATGATGGACAACACCATGAAATCTTTCTGATCTCATTTTCCATCGCCAGTCAGCACCCCTTCTTTACCATCCTCTCTTAGGATGGTTTTCTTTGAAGGTTTGTCATATGGAACATATGACCAGAGTCATCTTCCTCCGAAAGCGGTCTTGAACAATCTTGACCACAAGAGATAATTAACTCCCTTGAGAATAACTAGAATCACCACTTTGAGTTTTCCGTTTTCGAACAACTAGTATCCAATGGATGAACGAAAAATCAGAGTAAAAAAAACAAGATTTGCGGAAGTAATAGAAGTGAGTGATGAGAATAAGGTCTCAAGAGCTGAGATGCTCTTATACCATGTGATTTTTAGTAGAATTATGAGAGTTTAAATGAAGAACATGAAGAACTTGCAAGAACAGTAGAGAGAGATGAGAGATTTCAAAAGAGAGAAAAAGAGAATGAAGAGAATGGTTTTCTTGATTATTCCAATGGTGGCTACAAGACTATTAATCTTTTTTTTTCTAGGACAACCAACACAAACATAATTACTATTGTGCCCCTTATCACTTTATGTCAACAATGAAGACAAGATTCTTAACAACTACTTCTAAGAGCATCTCCAAGAGACCTTCAAACCCTCAAATTTTGAAGTTTTTTACTCTCCACGAGACCCTCAAACCCTCAAATTTTGAGGGCTTGAATAGTGAAACCTCAAATTTGAGGTTCCACTATTCAAGCCCTCAAAACACTATTTACTTTACATTTTAGTCCTTATAAATTTATAATTTACATATATTTGTACTAACATTAATTTTCTTATCACTTTAATCCTTATAACTATATTTCACTTAAAAATATTCAAATATATCTTATATATACATATATATATATATATATATATATATATATATGTATTATTAATATATAAAAATGTTAAAACTAAAATAAAATAAATAGAAATAATATTACTTAAAAAATATTTATTATTTCACAGAAAATTATATTACATGAGGAAATATTACAAATTAAAGATCAAAAGTACAGATTAAATATTTTACACTAAATATTACACACATATATATTACACAACTTATAATCCATACATTAATATATTGTGTTTCATATTTTTAATGTGTATATATTATCTATCTCTATAAAGTTTAAAGACTATAATTAATTTATATTAAAGTTGAGGACTAAGATACAAATTACATAAAACTTCACAGATAAATTTGAGGTTTCTTCTTGGAGTATACCACCCTCAAATCTTCATTTTGAAGATTCCCCACCCCTAAAATGAGGTTCCTTCTTGGAGATGCTCTAACATCCTTCTCTCTCAGATATTCAAGCTTTTGTTAAACTGTAAAATGTTTCTAATCATATTGCTCGAGTGGCACACCGACGAATAACTGTCCGTTTAGGGTGACCATAGCCGATGTATGGTACGGATCAATTCTTGTTGGCAAAATTACCACCTGCATTTCAAGAGATAGTTAACCAAAAATGTCATTCAACATTCTATATAATCATCATGTAACAACAGTACATGTTTTGAGCGTTACCTTTTTAAAAGGAGTAGTTCCCCATGGATTCAGTAGGGTTCACTAGTTCGCCACTTATTACCGACCGCCCTGCAGGATCTGACTGGACTCGGACCTGTATTATTGTTTGACATAACCAGTGTTTCAAAACAAGTACAGAGTTTCTATTCCAAATGTGTGAGAGTCAACCTCTTCACGGACAAGTCATGGGACTAACGCATACACCTCAAAGCAACCTTGTTGCGGATATTGGAAGATATTGTTAAATACATTATAAAACCAGATGAGTCATTGTTCAGATTTTCAAGAAAGCAACATACCCTCCTCTGTACGTTAATCTTCACCCAGGCAGCTGGTGGTCCAACATCAACAATCCAACCTATAAAAAGGTAAAACAGACTCAGAATTAAAATATATCACATGCTGGAAAAGTCAAGAGCAACAAACCGATAACCATACATACGTTTAGACACTTGAAAAAATACAGTTTTTTTTTCTTTAAAACCAGGAAATTACATTTTCCCGGCAAAACATATTTCTCGACAAATCGAGAAATTACGTTTTTCTGTCAAAACAGAGAAATCACATTTTCCGGCCAAAACCGAAAAAGCAATTTCCCGCTAAAACTGAAAAATTAAGTTTTCGTGCCAAAATCGAAAAATTATTTTTTCTGACCAAAACCGAGAAATCACGTTTTCTCGCCAAAACCGAGAAATCACGTTTTCTCGCCAAAACCGAGAAATCATGTTTTTCCGCCAAAAACGAAAAATCACGTTTTCCCGCCATAACCGACTAATCACGTTTTCCCGCCATAACCGAGAAATCATGTTTTCCTGTCAAAACCGAGAAACCACGTTTTCCCGACAAAACCGAGAAATCACGTTTTCTTGGCAAAACCAAGAAATTACGTTTTCCCGCCATAACTGAGAAATCACATTTTCTCACCAAAACGAGAAATTATTTTTTCCCGCCAAAACCGAGAAATCACGTTTTCCCGCCAAATCCGAGAAATCACGTTTTCCCGCCAAATCCAAGAAATAAGGTTTTCTCGCCAAAACCGAGAAGTTAAGTTTCCCGCCAAAACCAAGAAATTAAGTTTTGTCATCAAAATCGAGAAATCAAGTTTTTCCGCCAAAATCGAGAAATCACGTTTTCCCACCAAAACCAAGAAATCACGTTTTCCTGCCAAAACTGAGAAATTATGTTTTCTAGCCAAATCGAGAAATTATGTTTTTTCGCCAAAAATGAGAAATTAAAATTTCCCACAAAAACCAAGAAATCACATTTTCCCGCCAAAATCAAGAAATTACGTTTTCCCGCCAAATCCAAGAAATAAGGTTTTCTCGCAAAAACCAAGAAATTAAGTTTTTTTCTGCCAAAACCAAGAAATTAAGTTTTCTCGTCAAAATCGAGAAATTAAGTTTTCCCGTCAAAATCGAGAAATCACATTTTCCTGCCAAATCCAAGAAATCAGGTTTTCCCGCCAAAATCGAGAAATTAAGTTTTTCGCCAAAACCGAGAAATTAAGTTTTCCCACCAAAACCGAGAAAATAAGTTTTTTCGCCAAAATCAGAAAATCATATTTTTCCGTCAATCTTGTAAAATTTTGATTTTCCGTTGAAAATGTGTTTTTTCACTAAATTTATAAACTATTTTTTTGTCAAAATCATAAATGTATGTTTTTAGGAGGCCCATAGACACCCATTGTCCATTTGATCTTTACCCAATTGGACCATTGACCAATTGGTCTTTTGTCCAGTTGGACCATTTCTTAATTGGGTGCGTCCATTGCTTCCCAGAAATAAATTGGGTTAGCCCATGGACGGTCCTCCCAGTTGACACCTCTATATCTAACCTTTCTTATGAACCCCAATATTCAAACCTTCACTTAAGATTTTGTATCAGAAGATGCAACACATGGAGGACCAGGTTCACGTCCCACAGATGCATTCTCATTATCAGCATCACTTCCTTCAGGTACTAATATATTTTCAGCATTAGGCCCCTCGACATTCACATCGCTGTTCTTAGTAGAGTTAATAATAGCATCAGTACCCTAAGCTGTGCTGGCACTGGTATGGGAACCGGAAACGGGGACGACAACGGGGGCGGGAAACAACAAAACCAAAAAATTGAGATACGAGTACGACTAAGAAAGAAACGGCAGTAAAATACACATATATATTATATATATAAACAAATTATAAATTAAATCTAAAAAATAATATAAAGCCTACATGAGAGATAACCCTTTATCACTGTCTCATGAAACTCCAGCCAGCAGCCAACACACTAGAGTTTTGCAGAGTTTCTGTCGGATTTTCAGTGGCAGGCATGTCTGGCTCTTTTTCCACGTTCACTGAGGTATCTAGGAGCGGTTCAGATGGATTAGGGGTTATTTGTTTCATCATCTGTCATCTACATCTAGATTATCCATTTACAAGATTCATCCAAATGATTCATCCACATATTATTAGGACTATTTGTTTGTCCATCGAGATGGATCATTTAGATAAATCATCTAAATGAACTTATGTTTGTTTCTTTATCTCCGTCTTCATCTAGATGAATTTAATACACAAAATACTGATATACCATTTTTTAGATTTAGTAATTTTTACTTTTGTTTCACTATATTAATTTTTAGTAACTATCTAAATATAATTATTTTAAAATATGGTTTTGACAAGAAATATCATTTTTTGATTTAGCGGAAAATACATATTCATGATTTTGGTGGAAAAACATGTTTTGCGACTTTGGTGGAAAAACATGTTTTGCGACTTTGGCAGAAAAACATGTTTTGCGACTTTGGCGGAAAAACACATTTTTGTGGTATTGGCAGTTTTGGTGGAAAAACTATTTTTTTTACGGTTTTGGTGGGATCTGCTTCAGATTTCACAAACCCCCTTGAATTGAGTGTTGTACTCAGCTTATGGTACCAAACTCTTGGTGATTGTTTCAAACCATAGATTGCCATCTTTAAACTTAGTACATTCCTCATGTTCTCTAGGCCAAGAGGTGGCCGCATGTACACTTCATCTTCCAACTCTCCTTGTAGAAAAGCATTCTTCATACCATATATCCCATTCTAAGTTGACAGCAAGTGATAGGAGAATCCTTATAGTATGAAGCTTGGCCACTGGTGCAAAAGTATCCAGATAATCTTCCCCATATATTTGAATGTATCCCCTTGCAACTAACCTTGTCTTTCTGCTTTCTGGTTTTCCATTGGCTAGATACTTGATGGTGTATAGCAGGCGACTTGTCACAGCTTTCTTGCCTTTGGGGAGCTCAATTTTGAACCATGTATTATTCTTGATCATGGCATTGATTTCAGCTTCAACAGACTCTCTCCACTCCTCATGTTGCATAACTCTTCATATGATCTTGGAATGTATTCCTTATCCAATTCCCCAATGAATACTTGATGCTCTTTTGGATATCGAGGAAAGGAGCATACTGCAGTTATTGGGTGAGCCACTGCTTCAGCATCGAAGTAAACTCTTGTGTTGATCCAGTTTGATGTAGGTTTCTTTATCCCTGTACTTCTTCTTAGTGGCTGAATGATATAGCCTATTTATTACCAGTTTTAGCCCATGTTAAAGTCTCTGCTTAGGGTCTATTATGTGTGTCTAGGCTATATTTTAAGGTCTTTAAAGGTCAAGGTACGTTTTGGAGATATATGGAGATACTTGGAGCTTTTGGAACATTTATAAGAGAAGAATCCGTAGATGATCATTGAGAGAATCGAAGTACAAGACAATCATCGATCGACGAAACTCTCTTGACGTCGACTGATGGTACAAGACCAAGATTGATCGATGTTGCACACTTGTCATCGATCGATGACCAAATCGCAGACAACCGATCTCAATCCCAAGTTAGAGACAAATGACGAAGATACCCTAGACGAGTTTTGACCTAGATTTTAGGGTTCTATATTTATACTTTATGTATCACACAGAGAAAAGTGTGGTGGTAGTGTTATGGGGAGAATGTTTTAGAGTTTTTAGTATTCTATTATAGTTTTAGAGTTTTTTGTGGAGAAGATTCATTTTTGGGGAGAAGATTCATAAATCCTTAGGGAGATTTGTATTGGAACCCCACTATTTTATCTATGCATTATTTTCATATTACTGTTAATTATGTCTGAGTAGTCATCAACTAGATTTAGGGTTTAGTGATGGCAATCATGGATTAGCCCAAAAGTAATTGCTAGGTTGAGATAATATCCATCAATTGAGTTGTGCTTAATGCTTGCATTCTAGAGTAGCTAACTAGGAACTCGAAAGTAGGACATGGACGACTACGAGAATATGTTATGTGCCAGAATAGACTCCATTGAACTTGGTTGTTAGGCGCATGGGAGAGCTAGTCTTATTAGCTTGGTGAACTTATCGAATCTCGTTCACACTTCCTTCTGATTTCACCATCGATCGACGTCAGGCCTTAGTCGTCGATCGATGGTCTTTCCTTTTGCTCGCATACGAGAGTTGGAGTTAAAAGGGTCAGAGTAGTTAATATTTTAGTTCTAGAATATTTACATTTCCGTGCTTCCTATTCCCTATAGTCCATTACGCTTGAAACCTAGGTTCATCTACCCAACCTGCAATATGAGGTTCGCTAGAATACCATACTCTGATCGTTCTCCATGAAGATACCAAATCTTGTAACAATGCATAAACCCTTTTCAAATATAAACAATTCCAAACTTCCATCTCTTTAACATTTCTATTATTCTTACAGCTAGAACATGGAAATTTCAACATACATTTTCTTGCTTCCAGTTGTTGTAGAGTTACCACCATGAATTCTTGAATACCATGTCCGTATTCTCCTGTAAGTAACCTAGTATTTGGATCCGTTTGCAGTTAATCCATACAAAAACGAAATAATTAGGAGCAAACATGATTTTTTTCATTTTCTTGTGATTTGTAAATGAGTGTTGTGACTTGTGAATGAATGAGGGAAAGATGCAATTTATAGATAAATCTGCCTAAGTTTCCAACGGCTATAAAAATGGTCAAGTGAATCCGTTTGTATTTTATCGGAAAATAAGAAAATATTCTGACGGATTACCAAATAGGTGTGCGCGGGTTGAGGTGTGAACGGGTTGAGGTGTGAATGGGTTGAGGTGTGCGCGGGTTGAGATCGTCCGTTCGCAAAGGTTTGGTGAAAAGGTAGAGATGATTCGATGTTTCTCGCTTCCTACAAATCTTCATCGGATGATGGGTTCATCCTTGAGTGAAGGAGCATCATCTTCTGGGGTCGTTGATGCCGTTGTTGGAGATGATGATGAGCATGGAGGTTATGGGAGCATGGGCCGTTAGTAGCTCGGGGATTGTCGTGGCTGGTTTTGACGAGCGTGGGACGATATCTATTCGTAGCTCGTCAGATTTGGTTCACGGTTTGGAGGTGAGCTTTCTGGCGCTGCTGATATCGTAGTAGACGAGGCTGTCGATCAAAGAGCGAGTCTTGTGAGGATGGATACTGGTGAGGGAGAGCCGAGATCGAATTTGGCTGGTGAGAAGTCAAATGGTGATAATGGTGATGACGTTCAGGGATCGAATTTGGCTGGTGAGAAGTCATATCTTGTTGGCGTGGATCTGAGATCGTCTATTGCAGAACCGGGCTCTTCTTTAGCAGGCTCGAGGTGTGAAAAAAGGTTTATGTGGTGGATTGAGTATGAAGAACAGACTTGCCGCCGCTTCCTGTGTTGATGTTGAGGTTGAGCACGATGCTGGAAGTTCTTCTTCTGATTCGTCAACAACCAAGAAAGGTTCGGATTCGTTGTTTTCCGGTTGAAGAGGAATCCGTGGGTAATGATGGTAGCTCCGATGCTGGTGATTTTGGGCAAAATGTTGTTGCTGGTCAAGATGGTGCCATTGGAAATGAGCAAGGTGATACTAATGTTGGTGAAAATGGGAGTGACGTTTCTTGCGATGATGAGGAACGAGATGACACTGTTAGTTATGTGCGAGATGATGATGTCGCTGCTGTTGATCAAGATGGTGTTGGTGATCATGGTAATACTTTTGGTGAAGAGTAAATTGATGTTGATGATGAGCAGGATGATTTTAGCGATGAGATGGAGGTTCTTAGTGGTGAACAAGAGAATGTTGATGCGAATGCCAAATTGAGTAGCATCAATACGGGTGAAGATCGCAGAGCTAGTGTTGTTGATATTTTGAGAGCAATTGAAAAGGAGAGCTTGGCTGCTTCTTTTCTTGGTTTTGATTGTTATGTGAAGAAGAGAGAGAGAAAAGAGAAGGCGAGAAAAGTGAGGGAGAGGCCAAGAGCTTTTGCGGGTACTCTTATTGATCATCCTGTGGAATCGTTTTCTTCCTCTGTTACTGATGATGTGATTAAATGGATCTCGGCCAACTGCTGTCATAATGGTGGTGTGGAAATGCGTATACCCGAGGAGGATGAGCGTCCATGGACGGTTCTGGATGGGTGGATTTGTGTTTATGATGTCTGGTTCTCTGATTATCACTTGTGGTTTTTTATCCCGAGGTTGTTGCTGGCGTATTGTGATGAGCATTTTATTGCTCTTTCTCAGCTGACTCCTGCATCAATACGAAATATGGTTGCTGCTCTTTTTACTGCTGCGGAGATTGGTGTTCATATGAGCCATTATCTCTTCGAAGATATTGTGCTTATTACTCGGTGTGAAACAGACGGTGATTTTTATGTGTCTATGAGGGCTAAGTGTGGTGTTGTTGAGGAGAGGAAGAGAAAAAATTTTGATTGGATTAGGAGATTTTTTTATGTGCGAGTTGATTCATCCTCGGTTCATGATGTTTCTGATATGACCGACCATTTTAGGAGTAGTTGGAACCCTTATAATGGTAGTTTGATTTTTTTTTGTGGCTGCTTTTTGAGAGTGTCTTTTTAATTTTTATTTGTATGTGTAGGTCGTCGTTCGGTTGGTCTTCCTCTTTCGATTGGTGATAAGGAGTGTGTGGAGCATTTTAAGACGACCAAGGCTCGATATTGGTCTTTGGTGAGTAGGTCGGTTATTTGGCGTTGTCTCCCGTTTGTTGAATTAGGTAGACTCTTTTCCCTAAGGAATCGTGCCTTTGTTGTTTGTGTGATTGTCTTGGTTGTGATATCGATGTTTCTGATGTTGGAATTTATTTTGTTCTTTAGCTTCTTGGAGGGTTTGTGGGAAGATGGATTTTGGTGAGCCTCCGAGCTTGAATGGTTGTTTTGCCGGAGGTAATGCTAGTGTCCCTGCTGTTGAGGTTGGACAAGGTTCTGTGAGTGTAGAGCCTGTGGCACCTGCTCCTCAAAGAGGAAATGAAAGTCCTATCGCAAAAACATAAACCCACGAAAGTATCTTCAAAACACGTAGAGGCAGAAGCCAAAAAAAGAAGAAAATATCTCGTAACGACAAGTACGTAGATCACGAGGGTGAAGATATCCAAGGAGCGCATAACTATGTCATTAACTCCCACCAGAACATGGAAGAACATCGGAAACACATGGACCCAAATTCAACCTACGATGAGAATATATTTTGTGAGTTTCACCAGATGAAGGGACACTCCCCTATGATGCAAAGTTCTCGGCGCAAGATTAACGGCAAAACTACTTGAAGGAGAATTTAGGGAGTGACCAGTATAAAAGATCTCATCTGAGATACCAATCGTCCGCCAAGAAACAACCAAACCTTACAGCTGAGAACACCCCTCAAGGGAACCGGTTGGGCAAAAATGGGAAACACGGAAGAAAACATGATCATAGAGGCAATGACAATAATCGTCGCAGAGTAAACATGATCATCGGGGGATCACAATACTGCCACGACAATGTCTCATAAATAAAGGTTATCAACGGAAGGCTGAGTCAAGTACTAATTGGTATCCACCCATCGACGTCCCGAATGACACGATCAATTTTGAGGAACATGAGACCGTCCGAATCGACAAACCTCACAACGACCCACTTGTAATCAATCTTGTGTTAAAGGATCTTGAAGTCGCTAGAGTCCTTGTGGACACAGGAAGCACCATCGACGTTATCTTCTGCGACACCCTCAGAAAAATGAACGTCGACATGTCTGAAGTTACACCAACGCCAAGACCACTGACTGATTTCTACACCACAACTTCGATGACTCTCGTATCGATCAGCTCCCAGTCATGGCCAAGGAAATAACAAAAATTGTCAACTTCGCTGTCGTCGATCATCCTGCAATCTACAATGTGATCATCGGAATACCCTTGATAAACTCCATGAAGGCATTCTCGTCGATATACCACCTAGGTATCAAGTTCCCAACCCCACACGGAACCACAACAATCTGGGGATGCCAAAAAGAGTGGCAACTTTGCTTTCTGGAGGAACACAGGCTGAGGCAAATCACGACAATCGCCAAACCCATACGCGCGAAGATAAATCAGCCATCGTCTGAAAAAACTTTAGAAAAAGATGATCCCGAATCATCAACTCTAACAACAGCTTCAGATAAAGAAAGAAAACAAACTTCCGAGCCCAACGATCTAGCCCAACCGAGGAGAAAAACCCGGAAGAAATCTTTGATCCAGCAACAGTCACCACGAAAAAGAAGAGTGAAGTGACACCGCCGAATAAGTAAAACACTCACGACGACAAACTGAACTACAAGACGGCTTGATCCCCGAACGGGGTACGTAGGCCATTCGTCACATGACGAGTTCAACTTTCCCTCTCTCTTAAAAGAGGGGAGTGGGTACATATACGTATACTCGTATACTCCCACATTTTATAATATATCCTTTTGTAATCGATATTTCTAAACGATAGTCTATAATAATACAACGCAATATGATTCCCAAAAATCTCAAAAATATCTTCTATCGCAGCAATACTTAATCTCGCAAATTACTTTAAAGCCAGACCAGCAATCCACGATTCATCCAAAAAGGCCTAAGTAAAAACAAAGAATTACCATATAACCCAGAAACGAAAATCATACCAAAAAGAAATCCAACGACCAAACAGTTAAACGAAACTTTCAAACACTTTCAAACAAGCTACGTACAGCCGCAAGATCAAACGAGATCTTCGACCAAAACGTAAAAATCACTTCACCCAATGGAAAAATATATTCTTGGAAAACGTGAGACGTCGCAGACTTTCGAAAATATATATACCCGAAAACTCGAAAAACACTCCTTAACACGACTATAAATTAACAACTAACACAAATTAGAAAAGATAAGTACTTGCTCTTACATCACGTTCGTCGACTGGCCCCGACGGACAAATCAACCATTCTCAAACGAACGCTTAGTCCGCCCTGATCCTCTCATATAATTGGTCCTCATATATCCAACACAAGGATAAGCGAGCTATAGAAATCCGATATTTTGGTCAGTACTTACGAGACTTTAAAACTGTCCAGAGAGATACTTGGTAGAAAATTCTTAGCAAACTTAGCACTTAAAAGATTTTAGCAATTTCGTTTTAGTTATCGAGCTGTGACTCAAACTAGGTTTAGAGCATAGGTTGTTAGAACTAGGAAACTCGCCAACAACTCTTACGGCCGAAGCTCTTAAAATCTGTTGTATCATCGCAACGTTCTTACGCGAAAACGGTTCAATAAGATCTTTATTTTCACTTGATGATTCGTATTCGATTATCTCGCGTTATGCTATTCATAATCTGATCCCTTTTCATAGGCTAGCCAGAAGTACGTGACCTCAGAGAAAGCTAAGGTGTCTTGGCTTTTCTCCGATTACGGAAATCGATAGTGAGAATTTTGGTCCCCACAATGATTTCTCTTGCATCCAAGCAAAGAGCAAAGCTTCTAGATATATATGAACATTCACATGTCTCAGGATATGGTTGGATCTCCTTAAATAAAGGGAAAACGAAAATATTTTAATAGTTTATGCTATCTTCAAGATAAATAAAAATATTCTATTATCTATGGAAATAGTGAATATTTTCAAATTGTAAGAGAGAGGCATGACCTCTACTATTAATTTAAGTTAACCTAAAGGAAGAGTCCAACACGTCCATCTACATACCTCACCAGTTCTATAGCCGCCATGGCAATAATTCACACCTAGAAGACTATATTCATCGACATGCCTATAACCGGCAAATCCATGCAACTACTATCGATGATATAAAGTCCTATGCTCATTGCAGCACGTCTTTAACTCTATCTACTGCTTCATGCCACGATCGTTTGCCCATCAGCAGGAACACTCCCTTCTCAATGAAGCACAACAACACACCATGCTCATTGAAGCATATCGACTAGTCTACCATCTGGTTCGACCATGTGCCTTATAGACTAGATGACTCCTATCAACTACAGAGATACATGCTCACAAGGCTACGCGCCTATCTAGGATACTCACCCATCTAGGCCATGCACCTTAAATAATATGAACAACAAATGGCTTTATCCCTCACTAAAGGGTACATAGGCAATCTCCACTAAAGGATGCAGCTATAAATTGAAACACCTTCCATGGTTCCACGCCTAGACATCCAAATAACCCCCCTGGAAGCCGGACTCCTCATCATCTGAGGCTGGAAGACCATGCGGTCATTGCTATAGAAAGGTAGCTCCTGCCCTTGTGATCCATCTTTTCTGCGGCTACCAAGACATTGGCAACATATACTGGCCCATACCCATATGGCAGTATTCTAATGGCAGGATCTCCTAGTTTATCATCAACTGAAGCAGTAGAAAGAACTATGAAAACTTGTCTCCTTCTTCCCACCATTCCGTAGAGCTGAGCACGATAAGCTTGTACCTAAAAATACCCTAACAGACTTCATCGCCAAAGAAGCAACTTCATCTGATCCTCTTGAATAGGTCCTGCCTTTTAGGCCATGTAATGTATTTCTATGAACATAAGCTATCTTTTGAATGTTTGCAACTTGAACAACTTCTAAAGTGTTGGAGTTGTTTTGTATGTTTGTAAATTCTAAACCTCTTGTCATTTATGATTTCAAATCGTTTTAGTAGTCCCATTCTTACATCGAAATGATTAATATCCAGTTCAAATGACAAATCTTCATCCCAGTAGCAGAAAAAATGAAAACCATATTGTAAAATCGATCTACACAACAGTCGCAAAGTGATCGCAAGTTAGTCATAAAATAGTCAATCAGTTGTAAAAATTGCAAATCAGTCACTAATTGGTCGCATTTCAGTAGCCAAACATTAGC
Source organism: Moricandia moricandioides (assembly GCA_905132885.1). NCBI lineage: Eukaryota > Viridiplantae > Streptophyta > Magnoliopsida > Brassicales > Brassicaceae > Moricandia > Moricandia moricandioides. The sequence continues at coordinate 38,922 of CAJHQQ010003439.1, forward strand.
GACTGTTTTGTTACTAACTATTTAAATGCTAAATCAGTCATTAAAACAGTCATTAAATCCATCGTTAAATTAATCGTTGCATCAGTCACTACATTAGTCGTTAACATCAGTTGTAATACATGTAGTCACAACTTGACGACTGATGGACGACTGCTTCTTGTAGTAGTAAAACAGTCGCAAAATAGCAACTTTTTCGACTGTTTTATTTAGCGACGAGAAGTATTATGACGAATATTATTAGTTGTAAACTAGTCGTAGTTTCCCCATTTAGCAACTGGTTACTTGTTGATAGAATGGAAATATCTAACCGATCCATATAATTTACTTTGTATTAAATATGTTTCCGATTTTCTTTCTTCGTAGATTATTTTCTTTATCGAACCATTTATATTAAATTAATAATTAAACTGTTAAAAATATTAGACCAATAAAAACGGTTAAACATATGAAACCTAGTATTTTAAATTGTTTGAAAAAATAAAATAAGATCTTTTGTAAATACAAGTTTTTGACTGAATTCTAAAACAGGTGTAACTGATTTTGGTTTGGTACCAGACTGTCGATTCCTTATTTTTATTTGAATCATTAGAACAATTTATCTCTTGGAACACAAGAAAGGTGGCGAGTCTTTACGTGGATGTAAGTAAAAGCAAAATGTCCGTCGCTTTTGTAGTACGAAAGAAAGTAATATATATATATATATATATATATATATATATATATATATATATATCCTAGCATCTTATAAAATGTATATCATTTAGTTGACAAGCCTTTATAAGTCAATAAGCTTATATAAATCGTCTCTCGATGGACGACAGGAACATGGTGTTCAACCTGATGCCAAATGCTGATTTTGGTAAAAATAAAATAGGATATGCGTGATTTCTCATTTATGAATTTCGTTTATATAAAATTATTCTAAATTAACAATAATATGTGAGAAGGTTACAAGGTCCATGGCGATCCGTTCTCCACAAACACAAGGCGTGTTCTAGCTGTTCTCCTTGAGAAAGGGCTCTCTTACGAGCCCATTACCGTTAATTTGAAAACCGGTGAACAAAAAAGGGAGTATTTCCAATCTCTCAACGTAAGTTTTTGTATCGCCAAGAAAACAAAAGATAGCTTCAGACTGGGGTAACACACCTCTACATACTTTTCATTCATGGCATGTTAGTTCAGATTAAATTATTACCTATGTCAAATACATATTAAGTGAGATGAGTCTCTACCCTAAAACTAATTGTTAATAAGTGGATATATAGTAAATATTTCTTATATACTAGGTATAATTTTTTGCTAACTTCCGGAATGATGATATTGTTTATAATATCTATATTATTAAAGTAGAAGTACTTTACAATTTTGTTTGAAAACATGGATAGTGAGGATTGTTTGGATACATGGATAGCAGTATTAAAAATACTTTCTTTTATTTACAAACTTAGCCTTTACATTTACAATAAATTAAGTACTTTATTTTTATATTTTTTTATTTACAGATTCTGCTACTGCATTTAAAATAAATTTAAATTAAATAATTACAATTCCAAAGTTTATACAGAAAACTGTATGCATGTTTGTTCAAAATGTGATGTATAATTTAAATTCATTCTGATACAGAACTGTATACAGAAAAAAAAACAGATCGATCACATCATATAAAATATATACTAAAACGAGTTATATGTTGAAAACAAAAATCATTTTTATCAATCCACAAAATTCCAAAACTCTTCATATATATATATATATATATATTAGATAAACTTTAAATATTCGACCATTATATCCATGTGGCTACCTTTATTGCCAATAGTTCACATTTTTTTTGTTCTATAAATGCTTGATCTCGAGGAACGTATGTATATCTTTTACTATTCTTTACGTATACATCATATATGATTTCACACATTTGTTGGGTTTTTGTCGATTTAACAAACTGTATCTATCTTATTAAAGTGGAAGTACTTTAGGATTTTGTTTGGATATAAGAATAGCAAAATTAAAAAAGATAATTGTTTGGATACAAACATAATAAATCGTTAAAACCTGTGAATTTTAAGATTAGATGGGCTTACGTTTTTCCCAAAAAAATGACAACAATCATCAACCTACCTCTACCAGATTATTGGGCCTAAATAATAAACTACACATTATCTTTCTTAACTACATTGCCACATTGCCATAATTTGTCGACATAATTACTTATCAAAGAGGAATATTCTATTATATTGGACTAAGTTACCTTTTTTTAAGGAACGTATATATTTGTTTCGGTGGGAGTTTTCTCCTCATTAAATCCACGATCCCAAGAATATCTGTTCATTTAAAACAAGATCACAATCTTTTTCCCCACGCAAATATATATATGCAAAGATATGAAAAATCAAATTTTATGCAAACATATATACTAAAAGTATTCGTTTTTTTCATGGTGTTCCAAATGCATTAAATACAATAACAATCATATGATAGCAAAGAACTTTGATCATACTTTATAAAACCCAATATTTTATAATTAAGTACAAGTTGATAATTATTATTGTCAAAGAAAACACCCGCCCAGTTGGGCGGGTCAAGATCTAGTTCTCATTAAAATGTTAGTTCTCTAGCCACTAATCTCAAAATATTTGGGTAAAGATCGATGAACCAACTTTGAATTGGTTCGATTACGGATCGAGTTAAAAAGTGTGGATTGGGTTAAATAGTGTGGACCTAGATCAACATAAGTAATTTTGAACACCTCCCCCCCCCCCCCCAAAAAAAAAAAAAAAAAGAGAGAAAGATTAGTTAGTAGACATGTTAAAAAATGCAGTCAAGAAATCCGATTTCGAAGTAATGAAGCGCTTGGCAGGTCCCAGCCGTGGCGATTATGGCTTGTTCTGACAAAAGTTTGGAGCTTTTGAAAATTCATTTTTTTTTCACTTTAATGTGAAAATCACTAGTTAGTTGATAACTATAGCACATAAATCAAGAAAAAATGGAAATTGTGATAAAGGTTGAAGATTTGTTGCATTAAAGTTGCAAAGAATAACTTTCAGAGGAAGAGACAAGAGCATGTATGTCATTTCATGCTCATTAGAAAACAACATAAATGAACACATGTGCCTTAGAACATGTGATTTGATGAACAGGGTATATGATTCAAACCATTATGCCATGTTAAGCATTTTATATTATGTGACAAAAGTAAGATAAATAATAAAGAGCATTATATATACAAATTATTATTGCGTACTATTATTTATTTTGTTTTTTTTACATATTATAAAATAATAAATATATATTGAATAATTGAAAAACCAATAACTTATTACGTATATAATTAAATTGGCATCATCACATAAATCAAAATAAACAGTCTTGTTTATTTATTGGTAAATAAATTCAAACAATCACTTTATCTATTTTATATGTAACCATTACTATAAACAACTTAGTATTTGAATTTTGAAATTAAAGTATTTATGTATTTTATATAGTATTAAATTTTAATTTAATGATATTAAAATATATATTAATCTAAATATCTATTAAATGAGACTTTATACTCATATGGTTTGCTTTCAGTTATATTTTGTTATGATAAAAATTTTAAATCATTGATCACAAAAATTTCCGTGTGAGACTTTTAACAGTTTTAATCATTTATATTCATTTAAAAAAATATATAAAACAGATACGAAAAAATATTTTTTATCATATATATTTTTTCACATAAGGTAATTTCGTAGTTTTTATTTAAAGAAAGAATAAAAATATACTTGTATACATTAATAATTAATTTATGTAAATTTAATGAAAAATATAGTATATGATCTATTTTCTAAAAATTATAAAAAAATATTATAATATCAAAAATTATAATGTTTCTCAAATAGTATATAAGGGTCCGTATCACAAAATTAGTTCCCAGTTAATCCTATCTACGGTTAATCAGGCCTATCGTAATTCCTAGCATGGGATAGTGGCTTCAAAGTGAGATTATTTTCATTCTAATCAGGATAGATCTAGGTTAATTTCTCGTGTATGTTTACTTGATGTACTACATTCGCATGTTTCTAAGTGTCAATTTAATTATTATTCAGGTTTATAGGACGACTTCGTGAATATTCTACATATATATGGTAGATATAGATTCTGAATGTTTGATAATCACCGAGTGATTGGTTACATATAACATAAGGATGTCAAGTTTTAACAATGTTGTTATTGATGCAGCCATTTGGTCAGGTCCCAGTTTTTGAAGATGGAAACATTAAGCTATGTGGTGATTTAATTTAAATTATGCACTAATAAACAACTCATGATAATCATTTTATTGTATTTAATCGATTTTTGTACTATTCAATTTAAAATTTCTTCTTACAGAGTCTCGAGCCATCACACAATACATTGCATATGTGCATAGCTCAAGAGGCACGCAGCTTCTGAATTTACAAAGCCACAAGACAATGGCAACACTAACAATGTGGATGGAAATCGAAGCTCACCAGTTTGATCCATTCGCATCTGTACTCACTTGGGAGCAAGTCATTAAACCTCTCTACGGTCTAGAGACTGACCAGAGGGTCGTGGAAGAAAACGAGGCTGGTCTAGAGAATGTTCTAAATGTCTATGAAAAACGACTCGGAGAATCTAGATTTCTGGCTTGTAATACCTTTACTTTGACTGATCTTCACCACTTACCCAATATTCAATACCTTTTGGAGACTCCAACGAAAAGATTGTTTGAAACTCGACCTAAAGTACATACGTGGGTGGATGAAATCATTGGCAGAGAGGCTTGGAAGATGGCTTGTGATCATCAAAACTCGTGGTTTTGGTAAGTAAAGGAAATAAATGAAAGCAAACGAAAGCTGTGAGGGAGTGTGTTTGTGTGTTGTGTTGGGGTCTTTGTAAGCGTGTGATGTTGCTAAAGTAAACGTACGTTGTTTGTTGACTGTTGTGTGGTGCATCTTATAAAAGTCATTGTGTGTTGGTTTATGTATGTCTGATGTATATGAATAAAAGGAATAAAAATAATAATAATAATTTAAATTAATTAGAGATGTGGATCCTTTATGTTAATACTTCTTATCTTTGTTGGTTGACAGAAAGCTTTAACTTAGAAGAATATAGGAGTTTGGTTTGGGTCAAATGAATTCACCT
>CAJHQQ010003440.1:0-44073 GCA_905132885.1 Moricandia moricandioides
CCAAATCAAGCTTCTTACATCGTGATTCATTCTGGTTTTATTAGTATCAAGAAGAAATTGACAAATCTCCAAACAGGGCAAACTGGAATCACTTCGGTTAAAAGTGGGATAACTTCTTCATCATAACTCCAATGATAATTGATTCAATTCAGGGTGGATTCGACAACTTATTAATGGATTCCAAATCAAATTTCTACATCGTGATTCATTCTGGGTTTTATTAGTATCAAGAATAAATTCCCAAATCTCCAAACAGGACAAACTGGAATCACTTCGGTAAAAGTGGGATAAACTTCTTCATCATAAGTCCAAATATTGATTACCTCAGGGTGATTCGACAGCTGATTTCTGAAGTCCAGATCAAGTTTCCTTCATCGTGATTCATTCTGGTTTTATTAGTATCAGAAAGAAATGCCAAATCTCCAAACAGGCACAAACTGGACATCACTTCGGTTAAAAGTGGGATAATTCTTCATCATAAGTCCAATGACTATTGATTCAACTTCAGGGTGATTCTACACTGATTATGAGTCCAAAATCAAGCTTATTACATCGTGATTCATTCTGGTTTATTAGTATCAAGAAGAAATTGCCAAATCTCCTAACAGGACAAACCTGGATCACTTCGGTTAAAAGTGGGATAACTTCTTCATCATAACCTCAATGATATTGATTCAACTTCAGGGTGATTCTACACTGATTATATGAGTCCAAATCAAGCTTTCTACATCGTGATTCATTCTGGTTTTATTAGTATCAAGAATAAATTCCCAAATCTCCAAACAGGGTAAACTGGAATCACATCGGTTAAAAGTGAGATAACTTCTTTATCATAAGTCCAATAATATTGATTCAACTTCAGGATGATTCTAAACTGATTTATGCGTCCAGATCAAGTTTCTTACATCGTGATTCATTCTGGTTTAATTTGTATCAAGAAGAAATTACCAAATCTCCAAACACGGACAAACTGGAATCACTTCGGTTAAAAGTGGGATAACTTCTTCATCATAAGTCCAATAATATTGATTCAACTTAAGGATGATTCTAAACTGATTTATGAGTCCAGATCAAGTTCTTACATTGTGATTCATTCTGGTTTTATTTGTATCAAGAAGAAATTGCCAAATCTCCAAACAGGACAAACTGGAATCACTTCGGTTAAAATTGGGGATAACTTCTACATCATAACTCCAATGATATTGATTCAAATTCAGGGTGATTCTACACTGATTAATGAGTCCAAATCAAGCTTCTTACATCCTGATTTATTCTGGTTTTATTAGTATCAAGAATAAATTCCCAAATCTCCAAACAGGACAAACTGGAATCACTTCGGTTAAAAGTGGGATAACTTCTTCATCATAACTCCAATGATATTGATTCAACTTTAGGGTGATTCGACACTGATTTATGAGTCCAAATCAAGTTTCTTACATCGTGATTCATTCTGGTTTTATTAGTATCAAGAATAAATTCCCAAATCTCCAAACAGGACAAACTGGAATCACTTCGGTTAAAAAGTGGGATAACTTCTTCATCATAAGTCCAATGTAATTGATTCAACTTCAGGGTGATTCGACACGGATTTCTGAGTCCATATCAAGTTTCTTACATCGTGATTCATTCTGGTTTTATTAGTATCAAGAAGAAATTGCCAAATCTCCAAACAGGACAAACTGGAATCACTTCGGTTAAAAGTGGGATAACTTCTTCATCATAACTCCAATGATATTGATTCAACTTCAGGGTGATTCTACACTGATTAGTGAGTCCAAATCAAGCTTCTTACATCGTGTTTCATACTGGGTTTTATTAGTATCAAGAATAAATTCCCAAATCTCCAAACAAGGTAAACTGGAATCACATCGGTTAAAAGTGAGATAACTTCTTTATCATAAGTCCAATAATATTGATTCAACTTCAGGATGATTCTAAACTGATTTATGCGTCCAGATCAAGTTTCTTACATCGTGATTCATTCTGGTTTTAATTTTTATCAAGAAGAAATTGCCAAATCTCCAAACACGACAAACTGGAATCACTTCGGTTAAAAGTGGGATAACTTCTTCATCATAAGTCCAATAATATTGATTCAACTTCAGGATGATTCTAAACTGATTTATGAGTCCAGATCAAGTTTCTTACATCGTGATTCATTCTGGTTTTATTTGTATCAAGAAGAAATTGCCAAATCTCCAAACAGGACAAACTGGAATCACTTCGGTTAAAATTGGGATAACTTCTACATCATAACTCCAATGATATTGATTCAACTTCAGGGTGATTCTACACTGATTAATGAGTCCAAATCAAGCCTCTTACATCCTGATTTATTCTGGTTTTATTAGTATCAAGAATAAATTCCCAAATCTCCAAACAGGACAAACTGGAATCACTTCGGTTAAAAGTGGGATAACTTCTTCATCATAACTCTTATGAGCTTGAGTCAACTTCAGGGTGACTCGAAACTGATTTATGAGTCCAAATCAAGCTTCTTACATCGTGATTCATTCTGGTTTTATTAGTATCAAGAAGAAATTGCCAAATCACCAAACATGGCAAACTGGAACCACTTCGGTTAAAAGTGGGATAACTTCTTCTTCATAACTCCAATGATATTGATTCAACTTCAGGGTGATTCTACACTTATTAATGAGTCCAAATAAAATTTCTTACATCGTGATTCATTCTGGTTTTATTAGTATCAAGAATAAATTCCCAAATCTCCAAACAGGACAAACTGGAATCACTTCGGTTAAAAGTGGGATAACTTCTTCATCATAAGTCCAATGATATTGATTCAACTTCAGGATGATTCTAAACTGATTTATGAGTCCAGATCAAGTTTCTTACATCGTGATTCATTCAGGTTTTATTTGTATCAAGAAGAAATTGCCAAAATCTCCAAACAGGGTAAACTGGAATCACTACGGTTAAAATTGGGATAACTTCTTCATCATAAGTCCAATGATATTTATTCAACTTCAGGATGATTCTACACTGATTTATGAGTCCAAATCAAGCTTCTTACATCGTGACTCATTCTGGTTTTATTTGTATCAAGAAGAAATTGCCAAAGGGCAAACTGGAATCACTTCGGTTAAAATTGGGATAACTTCTTCATCATAACTCCAATGATATTGATTCAACTTCAGGGTGATTCTACAATGATTAATGAGTCCAAATCAAGCTTCATACAACGTGATTCATTCTGGTTTTTTTAGTATCAAGAATAAATTTCCAAATTTCCAAACAGGGCAAACTGGAATCACTTCGGTTAAAAGTGGGATAACTTCTTTATCATAAGTCCTATGATCTTGAGTCAACTTTAGGGTGATTCGACACTGATTTATGAGTCCAAATCAAGCTTCATACATCGTGATTCATTCTGATTTATTAGTATCAAGAAGAAATTGACAAATCTCCAAACAGGGCAAACTGGAATCATTTCGGTTAAAAGTGGGATAACTTCTTCATCATAACTCCAATGATATTGAGTCAACTTCAGGGTGATTCTACACTGATTAATGAGTCCAAATCAAGCTTCTTACATCGTGATTCATTCTGGTTTTATTAGTATCAAGAGTAAATTCCCAAATCTCCAAACAGGGGCAAACTGGAATCACTTCGGTTAAAAGTGGGATAACTTCTTCATCATAAGTCCAATAATATTGATTCAACTTCAGGGTGATTCTACACTGATTAATGAGTCCAAATCAAGCTTCATACAACGTGATTCATTCTGTTTTTTTAGTATCAAGAATAAATTCCCAAATTTCCAAACAGGGCAAACTGGAATCACTTCGGTTAAAAGTGGGATAACTTCTTAATCATAAGTCCAATGATCATGAGTCAACTTCAGGGTGATTCGACACTGATTTATGAGTCCAAATCAAGCTTCTTACATCGTGATTCATTCTGATTTTATTAGTATCAAGAAGAAATTGACAAATCTCCAAACAGGGCAAACTGGAATCATTTCGGTTAAAAGTGGGATAACTTCTTCATCATAACTCCAATGATATTGAGTCAACTTCAGGGTGATTCTACACTGATTAATGAGTCCAAATCAAGCTTCTTACATCGTGATTCATTCTGGTTTTATTAGTATCAAGAGTAAATTCCCAAATCTCCAAACAGGGCAAACTGGAATCACTTCGGTTAAAAGTGGGATAACTTCTTCATCATAAGTCCAATAATATTGATTCAACTTCAGGATGATTCTAAACTGATTTATGCGTCCAGATCAAGTTTCTTACATCGTGATTCATTTTGGTTTTATTTTTATCAAGAAGAAATTGCCAAATCTCCAAACAGGACAAACTGGAATCACTTCGGTTAAAAGTGGGATAACTTCTTCATCATAAGTCCTATGATCTTGAGTCAACTTCAGGGTGATTCGACACTGATTTATGAGTCCAAAACAAGCTTCTTACATCGTGATTCATTCTGGTTTTATTAGTATCAAGAAGAAATTGCCAAATCTCCAAACAGGGTAAACTGGAATCACTACGGTTAAAAGTGGGATAACTTCTTCATCATAAGTCCAATGATATTGATTCAACTTCAGGATGATTCTACACTGATTTATGAGTCCAAATCAAGCTTCTTACATCGTGATTCATTCTGGTTTTATTTGTATTAAGAAGAAATTGCCAAATCTCCAAACAGGGCACACTGGAATTGATGCGTCCCTAGGATGCTCTTTGGTTGATGGGATGATGGATAGATCCTTGCAAGAACGAATCAGAGACTCAAGTTCTTCAAGGCGTGTGGATTGAATGGTGACACAAGAGGGATGGATGATCTCTTGATACTCCTAGATGAATAACTTGGATATGACACACCAAACTAAACACCCTTAGGTCTCTGGATACTACACACCAGAACTCGACACACTTTCTAGAGAGAGAGCCGTCAAGGAGAAAGAAACTTGTTTATTAAAAGGCTGGATGAGTACAAGAGGGTGTAGAGAACCCTTTAAATAAGAAACCAGAGAACATGCTCTCTAGGGTTTCGACATTAAGCAAGAAAAGGAAAGAAAGGAAACTATAGTCTAAGTTTAACATAAGCTTAAAATGAAATAAAAATGTAACTTCTTTTAGCCTTGGACCGAGATAGGGCCTAAGTGATTTGAAGACAAGTTGTGGCCTCGTTAAAAACCTTCCTCCGGAAAACCTCATGGGACAAAACCAAAAGCAAGGAAAAGAGCACGCACCCCATGTCTTGCCTAGACACTAACTCAGTTTGATGTAGAGATGGCTTGAATGGTGATCAAGACATCTCGGATCAGACTTTGTCCTAGACTTTCTTGTTGTGGATGTGAAGTGAGTAATCCAACAACATTCTCCTTAAGCTTCTTGACTCTGGAACGAGTCATGGGACCTTCAGGAATGGCTAGAGCATCATCACCAAGTTGTTGATGCAATGTGGCTTCATGTGGCTCATCTAGACTCTCCTTGTTCTCCTTAGTGATCCGGTCCATGATCACATCAGGAATCACTTCGGTTAAAATTAGGATAACTTCTTCATCATAACTCCAATGATATTGATTCAACTTCAGGGTGATTCTACACTGATTAATGAGTCCAAATCAAGCTTCTTACATCGTGATTCATTCTGGTTTTATTAGTATCAAGAATAAATTCCCAAATCTCCAAACAGGGCAAAACTGGAATCACTTCGGTTAAAAGTGGGATAAGTTCTTTATCATAACTCCTATGACCTTGAGTCAACTTCAGAGTGATTCGACACTGATTTATGAGTCTAAATCAAGCTTCTTACATCGTGATTCATTCTGGTTTTATTAGTATCAAGAAGAAATTGCCAAATCTCCAAACAGGGCAAACTGGAATCACTTCGGTTAAAAGTGGGATAACTTCTTCATCATAACTCTAATGATATTGATTCAACTTTAGGGTGATTCTACACTGATTAATGATTACAAATCTAGCTTCTTACATCGTGATTCATTCTGGTTTTATTAGTATCAAGAATAAATTCCCAAATCTCCAAACAAGGTAAACTGGAATCACTTCGGTTAAAAGTGGGATAACTTCTTCATCATAAGTCCGATAATTTTGATTCAATTTCAGGATGATTCTAAACTGATTTATGAGTCCAGATCAAGTTTCTTACATCGTGATTCATTCTGGTTTTATTAGTATCAAGAAGAAATTGCCAAATCTCCAAACAGGGCAAACTGGAATCACTTCGGTTAAAAGTGGGATAACTTCTTCATCATAACTCCAATGATATTGATTCAACTTCAGGGTGATTCTACACTGATTAATGAGTCCAAATCAAGCTTCTTACATCGTGATTCATTCTGGTTTTATTAGTATCAAGAATAAATTCCCAAATCTCCAAACAGGGCAAACTGGAATCACTTCGGTTAAAAGTGGGATAACTTCTTCATCATAAGTCCAATAATATTGATTCAACTTCAGGATGATTCTAAACTGATTTATGAGTCCAGATCAAGTTTCTTACATCGTGATTCATTCTGGTTTTATTTGTATCAAGAAGAAATTGCCAAATCTCCAAACAGGGTAAACTGGAATCACTACGGTTAAAAGTGGGATAACTTCTTCATCATAAGTCCAATGATATTGATTCAACTTCAGGATGATTCTACACTGATTTATGAGTCCAAATCAAGCTTCTTACATCGTGATTCATTCTGGTTTTATTTGTATCAAGAAGAAATTGCCAAATCTCCAAACAGGACAAACTGGAATCACTTCGGTTAAAATTGGGATAACTTCTTCATCATAACTCCAATGATATTGATTCAACTTCAGGGTGATTCTACACTGATTTATGAGTCCAAATCAAGCTTCTTACATCGTGATTCATTCTGGTTTTATTAGTATCAAGAATAAATTCCCAAATCTCCAAACAGGGCAAACTGGAATCACTTCGGTTAAAAGTGGGATAACTTCTTCATCATAACTCCTATGATCTTGAGTCAACTTCAGGGTGATTCGACACTGATTTATGAGTCCAAATCAAGCTTCTTACATCGTGATTCATTCTGGTTTTATTAGTATCAAGAAGAAATTGCCAAATCTCCAAACAGGCAAACTGGAATCACTTCGGTTAAAAGTGGGATAACTTCTTCATCATAACTCCAATGATATTGATTCAACTTCAGGGTGATTCTACACTGATTAATGAGTCCAAATCAAGCTTCTTACATCGTGATTCATTCTGGTTTTATTAGTATCAAGAATAAATTCCCAAATCTCCAAACAGGGCAAACTGGAATCACTTCGGTTAAAAGTGGGATAACTTCTTCATCATAAGTCCAATGATATTGATTCAACTTCAGGATGATTCTAAACTGATTTATGAGTCCAGATCAAGTTTCTTACATCGTGATTCATTCTGGTTTTATTTGTATCAAGAAGAAATTGCCAAATCTCCAAACAGGGTAAACTGGAATCACTTCGGTTAAAAGTGGGATAACTTCTTCATCATAAGTCCAATGATATTGATTCAACTTCAGGATGATTCTACACTGATTTATGAGTCCAAATCAAGCTTCTTACATCGTGATTCATTCTGGTTTTATTTGTATCAAGAAGAAATTGCCAAATCTCCAAACAGGGCAAACTGGAATCACTTCGGTTAAAATTGGGATAACTTCTTCATCATAACTCCAATGATATTGATTCAACTTCAGGGTGATTCTACACTGATTAATGAGTCCAAATCAAGCTTCTTACATCGTGATTCATTCTGGTTTTATTAGTATCAAGAATAAATTCCCAAATCTCCAAACAGGGCAAACTGGAATCACTTCGGTTAAAAGTGGGATAACTTCTTCATCATAAGTCCTATGATCTTGAGTCAACTTCAGGGTGATTCGACACTGATTTATGAGTCCAAATCAAGCTTCTTACATCGTGATTCATTCTGATTTTATTAGTATCAAGAAGAAATTACCAAATCTCCAAACAGGGCAAACTGGAATCACTTCGGTTAAAAGTGGGATAACTTCTTCATCATAAGTCCAATGATATTGAGTCAACTTCAGGGTGATTCTACACTGATTTATGAGTCCAAATCAAGCTTCTTACATCGTGATTCATTCTGGTTTTATTAGTATCAAGAATAAATTGCCAAATCTCCAAACAGGGCAAACTGGAATCACTTCGGTTAAAAGTGGGATAACTTCTTCATCATAACTCCAATGATATTGATTCAACTTCAGGATGATTCTAAACTGATTAATGAGTCCAAATCAAGTTTCTTACATCGTGATTCATTCTGGTTTTATTAGTATCAAGAAGAAATTTCCAAATCTCCAAACAGGACAAACTGGAATCACTTCGGTTAAAAGTGGGATAACTTCTTCATCATAACTCCTATGATCTTGAGTCAACTTCAGGGTGATTCGACACTGATTTATGAGTCCAAATCAAGCTTCTTACATCGTGATTCATTCTGGTTTTATTAGTATCAAGAAGAAATTGCCAAATCTCCAAACAGGGCAAACTGGAATCACTTCGGTTAAAAGTGGGATAACTTCTTCATCATAAGTCCAATGATATTGATTCAACTTCAGGGTGATTCTACACTGATTTATGAGTCCAAATCAAGCTTCTTACATCGTGATTCATTCTGGTTTTATTAGTATCAAGAAGAAATTGCCAAATCTCCAAACAGGGCAAACTGGAATCACTTCGGTTAAAAGTGGGATAACTTCTTCATCATAACTCCAATGATATTGATTCAACTTCAGGGTGATTCTACACTGATTTATGAGTCCAAATCAAGCTTTCTTACATCGTGATTCATTCTGGTTTTATTAGTATCAAGAATAAATTCCCAAATCTCCAAACAGGGTAAACTGGAATCACTTCGGTTAAAAGTGGGATAACTTCTTCATCATAAGTCCAATAATATTGATTCAACTTCAGGATGATTCTAAACTGATTTATGAGTCCAGATCAAGTTTCTTACATCGTGATTCATTCTGGTTTTATTTTTATCAAGAAGAAATTGCCAAATCTCCAAACACGACAAACTGGAATCACTTCGGTTAAAAGTGGGATAACTTCTTCATCATAAGTCCAATAATATTGATTCAACTTCAGGATGATTCTAAACTGATTTATGAGTCCAGATCAAGTTTCTTACATCGTGATTCATTCTGGTTTTATTTGTATCAAGAAGAAATTGCCAAATCTCCAAACAGGCAAACTGGAATCACTTCGGTTAAAATTGGGATAACTTCTTCATCATAACTCCAATGATATTGATTCAACTTCAGGGTGATTCTACACTGATTAATGAGTCCAAATCAAGCTTCTTACATCGTGATTCATTCTGGTTTTATTAGTATCAAGAATAAATTCCCAAATCTCCAAACAGGGCAAACTGGAATCACTTCGGTTAAAAGTGGGATAACTTCTTCATCATAACTCCTATGATCTTGAGTCAACTTCAGGGTGATTCGACACTGATTTATGAGTCCAAATCAAGCTTCTTACATCGTGATTCATTCTGGTTTTATTAGTATCAAGAAGAAATTGCCAAATCTCCAAACAGGGCAAACTGGAATCACTTCGGTTAAAAGTGGGATAACTTCTTCATCATAACTCCAATGATATTGATTCAACTTCAGGGTGATTCTACACTGATTAATGAGTCCAAATCAAGCTTCTTACATCGTGATTCATTCTGGTTTTATTAGTATCAAGAATAAATTCCAAATCTCCAAACAGGGCAAACTGGAATCACTTCGGTTAAAAGTGGGATAACTTCTTCATCATAAGTCCAATGATATTGATTCAACTTCAGGATGATTCTAAACTGATTTATGAGTCCAGATCAAGTTTCTTACATCGTGATTCATTCTGGTTTTATTTGTATCAAGAAGAAATTGCCAAATCTCCAAACAGGGTAAACTGGAATCACTACGGTTAAAAGTGGGATAACTTCTTCATCATAAGTCCAATGATATTGATTCAACTTCAGGATGATTCTACACTGATTTATGAGTCCAAATCAAGCTTCTTACATCGTGATTCATTCTGGTTTTATTTGTATCAAGAAGAAATTGCCAAATCTCCAAACAGGGCAAACTGGAATCACTTCGGTTAAAATTGGGATAACTTCTTCATCATAACTCCAATGATATTGATTCAACTTCAGGGTGATTCTACACTGATTAATGAGTCCAAATCAAGCTTCTTACATCGTGATTCATTCTGGTTTTATTAGTATCAAGAATAAATTCCCAAATCTCCAAACAGGGCAAACTGGAATCACTTCGGTTAAAAGTGGGATAACTTCTTCATCATAACTCCTATGATCTTGATTCAACTTCAGGGTGATTCGACACTGATTTATGAGTCCAAATCAAGCTTCTTACATCGTGATTCATTCTGGTTTTATTAGTATCAAGAAGAAATTGCCAAATCTCCAAACAGGGCAAACTGGAATCACTTCGGTTAAAAGTGGGATAACTTCTTCATCATAACTCCAATGATATTGATTCAACTTCAGGGTGATTCTACACTGATTAATGAGTCCAAATCAAGCTTCTTACATCGTGATTCATTCTGGTTTTATTAGTATCAAGAATAAATTCCCAAATCTCCAAACAGGGCAAACTGGAATCACTTCGGTTAAAAGTGGGATAACTTCTTCATCATAAGTCCAATAATATTGATTCAACTTCAGGATGATTCTAAACTGATTTATGAGTCCAGATCAAGTTTCTTACATCGTGATTCATTCTGGTTTTATTTGTATCAAGAAGAAATTGCCAAATCTCCAAACAGGGTAAACTGGAATCACTTCGGTTAAAAGTGGGATAACTTCTTCATCATAAGTCCAATGATATTGATTCAACTTCAGGATGATTCTACACTGATTTATGAGTCCAAATCAAGCTTCTTACATCGTGATTCATTCTGGTTTTATTTGTATCAAGAAGAAATTGCCAAATCTCCAAACAGGGCAAACTGGAATCACTTCGGTTAAAAGTGGGATAACTTCTTCATCATAACTCCAATGATATTGATTCAACTTCAGGGTGATTCTACACTGATTAATGAGTCCAAATCAAGCTTCTTACATCGTGATTCATTCTGGTTTTATTTAGTATCAAGAATAAATTCCCAAATCTCCAAACAGGGCAAACTGGAATCACTTCGGTTAAAAGTGGGATAACTTCTTCATCATAAGTCCAATGATCTTGAGTCAACTTCAGGGTGATTCGACACTGATTTATGAGTCCAAATCAAGTTTCTTACATCGTGATTCATTCTGGTTTTATTAGTATCAAGAAGAAATTGCCAAATCTCCAAACAGGGCAAACTGGAATCACTTCGGTTAAAAGTGGGATAACTTCTTCATCATAACTCCAATGATATTGATTCAACTTCAGGGTGATTCTACACTGATTAATGAGTCCAAATCAAGCTTCTTACATCGTGATTCATTCTGGTTTTATTAGTATCAAGAATAAATTCCCAAATCTCCAAACAGGGCAATCTGGAATCACTTCGGTTAAAAGTGGGATAACTTCTTCATCATAAGTCCAATAATATTGATTCAACTTCAGGATGATTCTAAACTGATTTATGCGTCCAGATCAAGTTTCTTACATCGTGATTCATTCTGGTTTTATTTTTATCAAGAAGAAATTGCCAAATCTCCAAACAGGACAAACTGGAATCACTTCGGTTAAAAGTGGGAAAACTTCTTCATCATAAGTCCTATGATCTTGAGTCAACTTCAGGGTGATTTGACACTAATTTATGAGTCCAAACAAGCTTCTTACATCGTGATTCATTCTGGTTTTATTAGTATCAAGAAGAAATTGCCAAATCTCCAAACAGGGTAAACTGGAATCACTACGGTTAAAAGTGGGATAACTTCTTCATCATAAGTCCAATGATATTGATTCAACTTCAGGATGATTCTACACTGATTTATGAGTCCAAATCAAGCTTCTTACATCGTGATTCATTCTGGTTTTATTTGTATCAAGAAGAAATTGCCAAATCTCCAAACAGGGTAAACTGGAATCACTTCGGTTAAAAGTGGGATAACTTCTTCATCATAACTCCAATGATATTGATTCAACTTCAGGGTGATTCTACACTGATTTATGAGTCCAAATCAAGCTTCTTACATCGTGATTCATTCTGGTTTTATTAGTATCAAGAAGAAATTGCCAAATCTCCAAACAGGGTAAACTGGAATCATTACGGTTAAAAGTGGGATAACTTCTTCATCATAAGTCCAATGATATTGATTCAACTTCAGGATGATTCTACACTGATTTATGAGTCCAAATCAAGCTTCTTACATCGTGATTCATTCTGGTTTTATTTGTATTAAGAAGAAATTGCCAAATCTCCAAACAGGGCAAACTGGAATCACTTCGGTTAAAATTGGGATAACTTCTTCATCATAACTCCAATGATATTGATTCAACTTCAGGGTGATTCTACACTGATTAATGAGTCCAAATCAAGCTTCTTACATCGTGATTCATTCTGGTTTTATTAGTATCAAGAATAAATTCCCAAATCTCCAAACAGGGCAAACTGGAATCACTTTCGGTTAAAAGTGGGATAACTTCTTTATCATAACTCCTACGATCTTGAGTCAACTTCAGGGTGATTCGACACTGATTTATGAGTCTAAATCAAGCTTCTTACATCGTGATTCATTCTGGTTTTATTAGTAACAAGAAGAAATTGCCAAATCTCCAAACAGGGCAAACTGGAATCACTTCGGTTAAAAGTGGGATAACTTCTTCATCATAACTCCAATGATATTGATTCAACTTCAGGGTGATTCTACACTGATTAATGAGTCCAAATCAAGCTTCTTACATCGTGATTCATTCTGGTTTTATTAGTATCAAGAATAAATTCTCAAATCTCCAAACAGGGCAAACTGGAATCACTTCGGTTAAAAGTGGGATAACTTCTTCATCATAAGTCCAATAATATTGATTCAACTTCAGGATGATTCTAAACTGATTTATGAGTCCAGATCAAGTTTCTTACATCGTGATTCATTCTGGTTTTATTTGTATCAAGAAGAAATTGCCAAATCTCCAAATAGGGTAAACTGGAATCGCTACGGTTAAAAGTGGGATAACTTCTTCATCATAAGTCCAATGATATTGATTCAACTTCATGGATGATTCTACACTGATTTATGAGTCCAACTCAAGCTTCTTACATCGTGATTCATTCTGGTTTTATTTGTATTAAGAAGAAATTGTCAAATCTCCAAACAGGGCAAACTGGAATCACTTCGGTTAAAATTGGGATAACTTCTTCATCATAACTCCAATGATATTGATTCAACTTCAGGGTGATTCTACACTGATTAATGAGTCCAAATCAAGCTTCATACAACGTGATTCATTCTGGTTTTTTTAGTATCAAGAATAAATTCCCAAATTTCCAAACAGGGCAAACTGGAATCACTTCGGTTAAAAGTGGGATAACTTCTTCATCATAAGTCCTATGATCTTGAGTCAACTTCAGGGTGATTCGACACTGATTTATGAGTCCAAATCAAGCTTCTTACATCGTGATTCATTCTGATTTTATTAGTATCAAGAAGAAATTGACAAATCTCCAAACAGGGCAAACTGGAATCATTTCGGTTAAAAGTGGGATAACTTCTTCATCATAACTCCAATGATATTGAGTCAACTTCAGGGTGATTCTACACTGATTAATGAGTCCAAATCAAGCTTCTTACATCGTGATTCATTCTGGTTTTATTAGTATCAAGAATAAATTCCCAAATCTCCAAACAGGGCAAACTGGAATCACTTCGGTTAAAAGTGGGATAACTTCTTCATCATAAGTCCAATAATATTGATTCAACTTCAGGATGATTCTAAACTGATTTATGCGTCCAGATCAAGTTTCTTACATCTGGATTCATTCTGGTTTTATTTTTATCAAGAAGAAATTGCCAAATCTCCAAACAGGACAAACTGGAATCACTTCGGTTAAAAGTGGGATAACTTCTTCATCATAAGTCCTATGATCTTGAGTCAACTTCAGGGTGATTCGACACTGATTTATGAGTCCAAAACAAGCTTCTTACATCGTGATTCATTCTGGTTTTATTAGTATCAAGAAGAAATTGACAAATCTCCAAACAGGGCAAACTGGAATCACTTCGGTTAAAAGTGGGATAACTTCTTCATCATAACTCCAAGATATTGATTCAAGTTCAGGGTGATTCTACACTGATTAATGAGTCCAAATCAAGCTTCTTACATCGTGATTCATTCTGGTTTTATTAGTATCAAGAATAAATTCCCAGATCTCCAAACAGGGCAAACTGGAATCACTTCGGTTAAAAGTGGGATAAATTCTTCATCATAAGTCCAATGATATTGATTCAACTTCAGGGTGATTCGACACTGATTTATGAGTCCCGATCAAGTTTCTTACATCGTGATTCATTCTGGTTTTATTAGTATCAAGTAGAAATTGTCAAATCTCCAAACAGGGCAAACTGGAATCACTTCGGTTAAAAGTGGGATAACTTCTTCATCATAACTCCAATGATATTGATTCAACTTCAGGGTGATTCTACACTGATTAATGAGTCCAAATCAAGCTTCTTACATCGTGATTCATTCTGGTTTTATTAGTATCAAGAATAAATTCCCAAATCTCCAAACAAGGTAAACTGGAATCACTTCGGTTAAAAGTGAGATAACTTCTTTATCATAAGTCCAATAATATTGATTCAACTTCAGGATGATTCTAAACTGATTTATGCGTCCAGATCAAGTTTCTTACATCGTGATTCATTCTGGTTTAATTTTTATCAAGAAGAAATTGCCAAATCTCCAAACACGACAAACTGGAATAGTTATGGTTAAAAGTGGGATAACTTCTTCATCATAAGTCCAATAATATTGATTCAACTTCAGGATGATTCTAAACTGATTTATGAGTCCAGATCAAGTTTCTTACATCGTGATTCATTCTGGTTTTATTTGTATTAAGAAGAAATTCCCAAATCTCCAAACAGGGCAAACTGGAATCACTTCGGTTAAAAGTGGGATAAGTTCTTTATCATAACTCCTATGATCTTGAGTCAACTTCAGGGTGATTCGACACTGATTTATGAGTCTAAATCATTCTTCTTACATCGTGATTCATTCTGGTTGTATTAGTATCAAGAAGAAATTGCCAAATCTCCAAACAGGGCAAACTGGAATCACTTCGGTTAAAAGTGGGATAACTTCTTCATTATAAATCTAATGATATTGATTCAACTTCAGGTTGATTCTACACTGATTAATGAGTCCAAATCAAGCTTCTTACATCGTGATTCATTCTGGTTTTATTAGTATCAAGAATAAATTCCCAAATCTCCAAACAGGGTAAACTGGAATCACTTCGGTTCAAAGTGGGATAACTTCTTCATCATAAGTCCAATAATATTGATTCAACTTCAGGATGATTCTAAACTGATTTATGAGTCCAGATCAAGTTTCTTACATCGTGATTCATTCTGGTTTTATTTGTATCAAGAAGAAATTGACAAATCTCCAAACAGGATAAACTGGAATCACTACGGTTAAAAGTGGGATAACTTCTTCATCATAAGTCCAATGATATTGATTCAACTTCAGGATGATTCTACACTGATTTATGAGTCCAAATCAAGATTCTTACATCGTGATTCATTCTGGTTTTATTTGTATTAAGAAGAAATTTCCAAATCTCCAAAAAGGGCAAACTGGAATCACTTCGGTTAAAATTGGGATAACTTCTTCATCATAACTCCAATGATATTGATTCAACTTCAGGGTGATTCTACACTGATTAATGAGTCCAAATCAAGCTTCTTACATCGTGATTCATTCTGGTTTTATTAGTATCAAGAATAAATTCCCAAATCTCCAAACAGGGCAAACTGGAATCACTTCGGTTAAAAGTGGGATAACTTCTTTATCATAACTCCTATGATCTTGAGTCAACTTCAGGGTGATTCGACACTGATTTATTAGTCTAAATCAAGCTTCTTACATCGTGATTCATTCTGGTTTTATTAGTATCAAGAAGAAATTGCCAAATCTCCAAACAGGACAAACTGGAATCACTTCGGTTAAAAGTGGGATAACTTCTTCATCATAACTCTAATGATATTGATTCAACTTTAGGGTGATTCTACACTGATTAATGATTCCAAATCAAGCTTCTTACATCGTGATTCATTCTGGTTTTATTAGTATCAAGAATAAATTCCCAAATCTCCAAACAAGGTAAACTGTAATCACTTCGGTTAAAAGTGGGATAACTTCTTCATCATAAGTCCAATAATATTGATTCAATTTCAGGATGATTCTAAACTGATTTATGAGTCCAGATCAAATTTCTTACATCGTGATTCATTCTGGTTTTATTTGTATCAAGAAGAAATTGCCAAATCTCCAAACAGGGTAAACTGGAATCACTACGGTTAAAAGTGGGATAACTTCTTCATCATAAGTCCAATGATATTGATTCAACTTCAGGATGATTCTACACTGATTTATGAGTCCAAATCAAGCTTCTTACATCGTGATTCATTCTGGTTTTATTTGTATTAAGAAAAAATTGCCAAATCTCCAAACAGGGCAAACTGGAATCACTTCGGTTAAAAGTGGAATAACTTCTTCATCATAACTCCAATGATATTGATTCAACTTCAGGGTTATTCTACACTGATTAATGAGTCCAAATCAAGCTTCTTACATCCTGATTCATTCTGGTTTTATTAGTATCAAGAATAAATTCCCAAATCTCCAAACAGGACAAACTGGAATCACTTCGCTTAAAAGTTGGATAACTTCTTCATCATAACTACTATGATCTTGAGTCAACTTTCGGGTGATTCGACACTGATTTATGAGTCCAAATCAAGCTTCTTACATCGTGATTCATTCTGGTTTTATTAGTATCAAGAAGAAATTGCCAAATCTCCAAACAGGACAAACTGGAATCACTTCGGTTAAAAGTGGGATAACTTCTTCATCATAACTCCAATGATATTGATTCAACTTCAGGGTGATTCTACACTGATTAATGAGTCCAAATAAAATTTCTTACATCATGATTCATTCTGGTTTTATTAGTATCAAGAATAAATTCCCAAATCTCCAAACAGGACAAACTGGAATCACTTCGGTTAAAAGTGGGATAACTTCTTCATCATAAGTCCAATGATATTGATTCAACTTCAGGATGATTCTAATCTAATTTATGAGTCCAGATCAAGTTTCTTACATCGTGATTCATTCTGGTTTTATTTGTATCAAGAAGAAATTGCCAAATCTCCAAACATGGTAAGCTGGAATCACTTCGGTTAATAGTGGGATAACTTCTTCATCATAAGTCCAATGATATTGATTCAACTTCAGGATGATTCTAAACTAATTTATGAGTCCAGATCAAGTTTCTTACATCGTGATTCATTCTGGTTTTATTTGTATCAAGAAGAAATTGCCAAATCTCCAAACAGGGCAAACTGGAATCACTTCGGTTAAAAGTGGGATAACTTCTTCATCATAACTCCAATGATATTGATTCAACTTCAGGGTGATTCTGCACTGATTAATGAGTCCAAATCAAGCTTCTTACATCGTGATTCATTCTGGTTTTATTAGTATCAAGAATAAATTCCCAAATCTCCAAACAGGACAAACTGGAATCACTTCGGTTAAAAATGGGATAACTCATAAGTCCAATGATATTGATTCAACTTCAGGGTGATTCGACACTGATTTATGAGTCCAGATCAAGTTTCTTACATCGTTTTTCATTCTGGTTTTATTAGTATCAAGAAGAAATTGCCAAATCTCCAAACAGGGCAAACTGGAATCACTTCGGTTAAAAGTGGGATAACTTCTTCATCATAACTCCAATGATATTGATTCAACTTCAGGGTGATTCTACACTGATTAATGAGTCCAAATCAAGCTTCTTACATCGTGATTCATTCTGGTTTTATTAGTATCAAGAATAAATTCCCAAATCTCCAAACAGGGCAAACTGGAATCACTTCGGTTAAAAGTGGGATAACTTCTTCATCATAAGTCCAATAATATTGATTGAACTTCAGGATGATTCTAAACTGATTTATGCTTCCATACCAAGTTTCTTACATCGTGATTCATTCGGGTTTTATTTTTATCAAGAAGAAATTGCCAAATCTCCAAACAGGACAAACTGGAATTACTTCGGTTAAAAGTGGGATAACTTCTTCATCATAAGTCCAATAATATTGATTCAACTTCAGGATGATTCTAAACTGATTTATGAGTCCAGATCAAGTTTCTTACATCGTGATTCATTCTGGTTTTATTTGTATCAAGAAGACATTGTCAAATCTCCAAACAGGGTAAACTGGAATCACTACGGTTAAAAGTGGGATAACTTCTTCATCATAAGTCCAATGATATTGACTCAACTTCAGGATGATTCTACCCTGATTTATGAGTTCAAATAAAGCTTCTTACATCGTGATTCATTCTGGTTTTATTTGTATTAAGAAGAAATTGCCAAATCTCCAAACAGGGCAAACTGGAATAACTTCGGTTAAAATTGGGATAACTTCTTCATCATAACTCCAATGATATTGATTCAACTTCAGGGTGATTCTACACTGATTAATGAGTCCAAATCAAGCTTCTTACATCCTGATTCATTCTGGTTTTATTAGTATCAAGAATAAATTCCCAAATCTCCAAACAGGACAAACTGGAATCACTTCGGTTAAAAGTGGGATAACGTCTTTATCATAACTCCTATGATCTTGAGTCAACTTCAGGGTGATTCGACACTGATTTATGAGTCCAAATCAAGCTTCTTACATCGTGATTCATTCTGGTTTTATTAGTATCAAGAAGAAATTGCCAAATCTCCAAACAGGGCAAACTGGAATCACTTCGGTTAAAAGTGGGATAACTTCTTCATCATAACTCCAATGATATTGATTCAACTTCAGGGTGATTCTACACTGATTAATGAGTCCAAATAAAATTTCTTACATCGTGATTCATTCTGGTTTTATTAGTATCAAGAATAAATTCCCAAATCTCCAAACAGGACAAACTGGAATCACTTCGGTTAAAAGTGGGATAACTTCTTCATCATAAGTCCAATGATATTGATTCAACTTCAGGATGATTTTAATCTAATTTATGAGTCCAGATCAAGTTTCTTACATCGTGATTCATTCTGGTTTTATTTGTATCAAGAAGAAATTGCCAAATCTCCAAACAGGGTAAGCTGGAATCACTTCGGTTAATAGTGGGATAACTTCTTCATCATAAGTCCAATGATATTGATTCAACTTCAGGATGATTCTAAACTAATTTATGAGTCCAGATCAAGTTTCTTACATCGTGATTCATTCTGGTTTTATTTGTATCAAGAAGAAATTGCCAAATCTCCAAACACGGCAAACTGGAATCACTTCGGTTAAAAGTGGGATAACTTCTTCATCATAACTCCAAGATATTGATTCAAGTTCAGGGTGATTCTACACTGATTAATGAGTCCAAATCAAGCTTCTTACATCGTGATTCATTCTGGTTTTATTAGTATCAAGAATAAATTCCCAAATCTCCAAACAGGACAAACTGGAATCACTTCGGTTAAAAGTGGGATAACTTCTTCATCATAAGTCCAATGATATTGATTCAACTTCAGGGTGATTCGACACTGATTTATGAGTCCAGATCAAGTTTCTTACATCGTGATTCATTCTGGTTTTATTAGTATCAAGAAGAAATTGCCAAATCTCCAAACAGGGCAAACTGGAATCACTTCGGTTAAAAGTGGGATAACTTCTTCATCATAACTCCAATGATATTGATTCAACTTCAGGGTGATTCTACACTGATTAATGAGTCCAAATCAAGCTTCTTACATCGTGATTCATTCTGGTTTTATTAGTATCAAGAATAAATTCCCAAATCTCCAAACAAGGTAAACTGGAATCACTTCGGTTAAAAGTGAGATAACTTCTTTATCATAAGTCCAATAATATTGATTCAACTTCAGGATGATTCTAAACTGATTTATGCGTCCAGATCAAGTTTCTTACATCGTAATTCATTCTGGTTTAATTTTTATCAAGAAGAAATTGCCAAATCTCCAAACACGACAAACTGGAATCACTTCGGTTAAAAGTGGGATAACTTCTTCATCATAAGTCTAATAATATTGATTCAACTTCAGGATGATTCTAAACTGATTTATGAGTCCAGATCAAGTTTCTTACATCGTGATTCATTCTGGTTTTATTTGTATTAAGAAGAAATTACCAAATCTCCAAACAAGGCAAACTGGAATCACTTCGGTTAAAATTGGGATAACTTCTTCATCATAACTCCAATGATATTGATTCAACTTCAGGGTGATTCTACACTGATTAATGAGTCCAAATCAAGCTTCTTACATAGTGATTCATTCTTGTTTTATTTGTATTAAGAAGAAATTGCCAAATCTCCAAACAGGGCAAACTGGAATCACTTCGGTTAAAAGTGGGATAACTTCTTTATCATAACTCCTATGATCTTGAGTCAACTTCAGGGTGATTCGACACTGATTTATGAGTCTAAATCAAGCTTCTTACATCGTGGTTAATTCTGGTTGTATTAGTATCAAGAAGAAATTGCCAAATCTCCAAACAGGGCAAACTGGAATCACTTCGGTTAAAAGTGGGATAACTTCTTCATCATAACTCCAATGATATTGATTCAACTTCAGGGTGATTCTACACTGATTAATGAGTCCAAATAAAATTTCTTACATCGTGATTCATTCTGGTTTTATTAGTATCAAGAATAAATTCCCAAATCTCCAAACATGACAAACTGGAATCACTTCGGTTAAAAGTGGGATAACTTCTTCATCATAAGTCCAATGATATATATTCAACTTCAGGATGATTTTAATCTAATTTATGAGTCCAGATCAAGTTTCTTACATCGTGATTCATTCTGGTTTTATTTGTATCAAGAAGAAATTGCCAAATCTCCAAACAGGGTAAGCTGGAATCACTTCGGTTAATAGTGGGATAACTTCTTCATCATAAGTCCAATGATATTGATTCAACTTCAGGATGATTCTAAACTAATTTATGAGTCCAGATCAAGTTTCTTACATCGTGATTCATTCTGGTTTTATTTGTATCAAGAAGAAATTGCCAAATCTCCAAACAGGGCAAACTGGAATCACTTCGGTTAAAAGTGGGATAACTTCTTCATCATAACTCCAAGATATTGATTCAAGTTCAGGGTAATTCTACACTGATTAATGAGTCCAAATCAAGCTTCTTACATCGTGATTCATTCTGGTTTTATTAGTATCAAGAATAAATTCCCAAATCTCCAAAAAGGACAAACTGGAATCACTTCGGTTAAAAGTGGGATAACTTCTTCATCATAAGTCCAATGATATTGATTCAACTTCAGGGTGATTCGACACTGATTTATGAGTCCAGATCAAGTTTCTTACATCGTGATTCATTCTGGTTTTATTAGTATCAAGAAGAAATTGCCAAATCTCCAAACAGGGCAAACTGGAATCACTTCGGTTAAAAGTGGGATAACTTCTTCATCATAACTCCAATGATATTGATTCAACTTCAGGGTGATTCTACACTGATTAATGAGTCCAAATCAAGCTTCTTATATCGTGATTCATTCTGTTTTATTAGTATCAAGAATAAATTCCCAAATCTCCAAACAGGTAAAACTGGAATCACTTCGGTTAAAAGTGAGATAACTTCTTTATCATAAGTCCAATAATATTGATTCAACTTCAGGATGATTCTAAACTGATTTATGCGTCCAGATCAAGTTTCTTACATCGTAATTCATTCTGGTTTAATTTTTATCAAGAAGAAATTGCCAAATCTCCAAACACGACAAACTGGAATCACTTCGGTTAAAAGTGGGATAACTTCTTCATCATAAGTCTAATAATATTGATTCAACTTCAGGATGATTCTAAACTGATTTATGAGTCCAGATCAAGTTTCTTACATCGTGATTCATTCTGGTTTTATTTGTATTAAGAAGAAATTACCAAATCTCAAACAAGGCAAACTGGAATCACTTCGGTTAAAATTGGGATAACTTCTTCATCATAACTCCAATGATATTGATTCAACTCCAAGGTGATTCTACACTGATTAATGAGTCCAAATCAAGCTTCTTACATAGTGATTCATTCTTGTTTTATTTGTATTAAGAAGAAATTGCCAAATCTCCAAACAGGGCAAACTGGAATCACTTCGGTTAAAAGTGGGATAACTTCTTTATCATAACTCCTATGATCTTGAGTCAACTTCAGGGTGATTCGACACTGATTTATGAGTCTAAATCAAGCTTCTTACATCGTGATTAATTCTGGTTGTATTAGTATCACGAAGAAATTGCCAAATCTCCAAACAGGGCAAACTGGAATCACTGCGGGTTAAAAGTGGGATAACTTCTTCATTATAAATCTAATGATATTGATTCAACTTCAGGGTGATTCTACACTGATTAATGAGTCCAAATCAAGCTTCTTACATCGTGATTCATTCTGGTTTTATTAGTATCAAAAATAAATTCCCAAATCTCCAAACAGGGTAAACTGGAATCACTTCGGTTAAAAGTGGGATAACTTCTTCATCATAAGTCCAATAATATTGATTCAACTTCAGGATGATTCTAAACTGATTTATGAGTCCAGATCAAGTTTCTTACATCGTGATTCATTCTGGTTTTATTTGTATCAAGAAGAAATTGCCAAATCTCCAAACAGGATAAACTGGAATCACTACGGTTAAAATTGGGATAACTTCTTCATCATAAGTCCAATGATATTGATTCAACTTCAGGGTGATTCTACACTGATTAATGAGTCCAAATCAAGCTTCATACAACGTGATTCATTCTGGTTTTTTAGTATCAAGAATAAATTCCAAATTCTCCAAAACAGGGCAAACTGGAATCACTTCGGTTAAAAGTGGGATAACTTCTTCATCATAAGTCCTATGATCTTGAGTCAACTTCAGGGTGATTCGACACTGATTTATGAGTCCAAATCAAGCTTCTTACATCGTGATTCATTCTGATTTATTAGTATCAAGAAGAAATTCCCAAATCTCCAAACAGGGCAAACTGGAATCACTTCGGTTAAAAGTGGGATAACTTCTTTATCATAACTCCTATGATCTTGAGTCAACTTCAGGGTGATTCGACACTGATTTATTAGTCTAAATCAAGCTTCTTACATCGTGATTCATTCTGGTTTTATTAGTATCAAGAAGAAATTGCCAAATCTCCAAACAGGGCAAACTGGAATTCACTTCGGTTAAAAGTGGGATAACTTCTTCATCATAACTCCTATGATATTGATTCAACTTCAGGGTGATTCTACACTGATTTATGAGTCCAAATCAAGCTTCTTACATCGTGATTCATTCTGGTTTTATTAGTATCAAGAAGAAATTCCCAAATCTCCAAACAGGGTAAACTGGAATCACTTCGGTTAAAAGTGGGATAACTTCTTCATCATAACTCCTATATATTGATTCAATTTCAGGGTGATTCTACACTGATTTATGATTCCAAATCAAGCTTCTTACATCGTGATTCATTCTGGTTTTATTTAGTATCAAGAAGAAATTGCCAAATCTCCAAACAGGGTAAAACTGGAATCACTTCGGTTAAAAGTGGGATAACTTCTTCATCATAACTCCTATGATATTGATTCAACTTCAGGATGATTCTACACTGATTTATGAGTCCAAATCAAGCTTCTTACATCGTGATTCATTCTGGTTTTATTTAGTATCAAGAAGAAATTGCCAAATCTCCAAACAGGGTAAACTGGAATCACTTCGGTTAAAAGTGGGGATAACTTCTTCATCATAACTCCATGATACTTGAGTCAACTTCAGGGTGATTCGACACTGATTTATGAGTCCAAATCAAGCTTCTTACATCGTGATTCATTCTGGTTTTATTAGTATCAAGGAAGAAATTGCCAAATCTCCAAACAGGGAAACTGGAATCACTTCGGTTAAAAGTGGATAACTTCTTATCATAACTCCTATGATATTGATTCAACTTCAGGGTGATTCTACACTGATTTATGAGTCCAAATCAAGCTTCTTACATCGTGATTCATTCTGGTTTTATTAGTATAAGAAGAAATTGCCAAATCTCCAAACAGGGCAAACTGGAATCCACTTCGGTTAAAAAGTGGATAACTTCTTCATCATAACTCCTATGATCTTGAGTTCAACTTCAGGGTGATTCTACACTGGATTTATGAGTCCAAATCAAGCTTTCTTACATCGTGATTCATTCTGGTTTATTAGTATCAAGAAGGAAATTGCCAAATCTCCAAAACAGGGTAAACTGGAATCACTTCGGGTTAAAAGTGGGGATAAACTTCTTCATCATAACTCCTATGATTATTGAGTCAACTTCAGGGTGATTCTACACTGATTTATGAGTCCAAATCAAGCTTCTTACATCGTGATTCATTTGGTTTTATTAGTATCAAGAAGAAATTGTCCCAAATCTCCAAACAGGGCAAACTGGAATCACTTCGGTTAAAAGTGGGATAACTTCTTCATTCATAACTCCTTATGATCTTGAGTCAACTTCAGGGTGATTTCCGACACTGATTTATTGAGTCCAAATCAAGCTTCTTACATCGTGATTTCATTCTGGTTTTATTAGTATCAAGAAGAAATTGCCCAAATCTCCAAACAGGTAAACTCGAATCACTTCGGTTAAAAGTGGGATAACTTCTTCATCATAACTCCTATTGATCTTGAGTCAAATTCAGGGTGATTATCCACTGATTTATGAGTCCAAATCAAAGCTTCTTACATCGTGATTCATTCTGGTTTTATTAGTTATCAAGAAGAAATTGCCAAATCTCCAAACAGGGCAAACTGGAATCACTTCGGTTAAAAGTGGGGATAACTTCTTCATCATAACTTCCTATGATCTTGAGTCCAACTTCAGGGTGATTCTACACTGATTTATGAGTCCAAATCAAGCTTCTTACATCGTGATTCATTCTGGTTTTATTAGTATCAAGAAGAAATTGCCAAATCTCCAAACAGGGCAAACTGGAATCACTTCGGTTAAAAGTGGGATAACTTCTTCATCATAACTCCTATGATATTGATTCAACTTCAGGGTGATTCTACACTGATTTATTGAGTCCAAATCAAGCTTCTTACATCGTGATTCATTCTGGTTTTATTAGTATCAAGAAGAAATTGCCAAATCTCCAAACAGGGCAAACTGGAATCACTTCGGTTAAAAGTGGGATAACTTCTTCATCATAACTCCTATGATCTTGAGTCAACTTCAGGGTGATTCTACACTGATTTATGAGTCCAAATCAAGCTTCTTACATCGTGATTCATTCTGGGTTTATTTAGTATCAAGAAGAAATTGCCAAATCTCCAAACAGGGCAAACTGGAATCACTTTCGGTTAAAAGTGGGATAACTTCTTCATCATAACTCCTATGATATTTGAGTCAACTTCAGGGGTGATTCTACACTGATTAATGAGTCCAAATCAAGCTTCTTACATCGTGATTCATTCTGGTTTTATTAGTATCAAGAAGAAATTGCCAAATCTCCAAACAGGTAAAACTGGAATCACTTCGGTTAAAAGTGGGATAACTTCTTCATCATAACTCCTATGATATTGAGTCAACTTCAGGGTGATTCGACACTGATTTATGAGTCCAAATCAAGCTTCTTACATCGTGATTCATTCTGGTTTTATTAGTATCAAGAAGAAATTGCCAAATCTCCAAACAGGGGTAAACTGGAATCACTTCGGTTAAAAGTGGGGATAACTTCTTCATCATAACTCCTATGATCTTGATTCAACTTCAGGGTGATTCTACACTGATTTATGAGTCCAAATCAAGCTTCTTACATCTGTGATTCATTCTGGTTTTTATTAGTATCAAGAAGAAATTGCCAAATCTCCAAACAGGGCAAACTGGAATCACTTCGGTGAAAGTGGGATAACTTCTTCATTATAACTCCTATGATCTTGAGTTCAACTTCAGGGTGATTCTACACTGATTTATGAGTCCAAATTCAAGGTTCTTACATCGTGATTCATTCTGGTTTTATTAGTATCAAGAAGGAAATTGCCAAATCTCCAACAGGACAAACTGGAATCACTTCGGTTAAAAGTGGGATAATTCTTCATCATAACTCCTATGATATTGATTCAACTTCAGGGTGATTCTACACTGATTTATGAGTCCAAATCAAGCTTCTTACATCGTGATTCATTCTTGGTTTTATTAGTATCAAGAAGAAATTGTCAAATCTCCAAATGGGCAAACTTGGAATCACTTCGGTTAAAAGGGGGATAACTTCTTCATCATAACTCCTATGATCTTGATTCAACTTCAGGGTGATTCGACACTGATTTATGAGTCCAAATCAAGCTTCTTACATCGTGATTCCATTCTGGTTTATAGTATCAAGAAGAAATTGCCAAATCTCCAAACAGGGCAAAACTGGAATCACTTCGGTTAAAAGTGGGATAACTTCTTCATCATAACTCCTATGATCTTGAGTCAACTTCAGGTGATTCTACACTGATTATGAGTCCAAATCAAGCTTCTTACATCGTGATTCATTCTGGTTTTATTAGTATTCAAGAAGAAATGCCAAATCTCCAAACAGGGGCAAACTGGAATCACTTCGGTTAAAAGTGGGATAACTTCTTCATCATAACTCCTATTGATATTGAGTCAACTTCAGGTGATTCTACACTGATTTATGAGTCCAAATCAAGCTTCTTACATCGTGATTCATTCTGGTTTTATTAGTATCAAGAAGAAATTGCCAAATCTCCAAACAGGACAAACTGGAATCACTTCGGTTAAAAGTGGGATAACTTCTTCATCATAACTCCTATTGATCTTGAGTCAACTCAGGGTTGATTCTACACTGATTAATGAGTCCAAATCAAGCTTCTTACATCGTGATTCATTCTGGTTTTATTAGTATCAAGAAGAAATTGCCAAATCTCCAAACAGGGCAAACTTTGGAATCACTTTCGGTTAAAAGTGGGATAACTTCTTTCATCATAACTCCTATGATCTTGAGTCAACTTCAGGGTGATTCTTACACTGATTTATGAGTCCAAATCAAGCTTCCTTACATCGTGATTCATTCTGGGTTTTATTAGTATCAAGAAGAAATTGCCAAATCTTCCAAACAGGGTAAACTGGAATCACTTCGGTTAAAAGTGGGATAACTTCTTCATCATAACTCCTATGAATCTTGAGTTCAACTTCAGGGTGATTCTAACACTGATTTATGAGTCCAAAATCAAGCTTCTTACATCGTGATTTCATTCTGGTTTATTTAGTATCAAGAAGAAATTGCCAAATCTCCAAACAGGCCAAACTGGAATCACTTCGGTTAAAAGTGGGATAACTTCTTCATCATAACTCCTATGATCTTATTCAACTTCAGGGTGATCTAACACTGATTTATGAGTCCAATCAAGTTCTTACATCGTGATTCATTCTGGTTTTATTAGTATCAAGAAGAAATTGCCAAATCTCCAAACAGGGCAAACTGGAATCACTTCGGTTAAAAGTGGGATAACTTCTTCATCATAACTCCTAATGATCTTTGAGTTCAACTTCAGGGTGATTCGACACTGATTATGAGTCAAATCAAGTTCTTACATCGTGATTCATTCTGGTTTTATTAGTATCAAGAAGAAATTGCCAAATCTCCAAACAGGACAAACTGGAATCACTTCGGTTAAAAGTGGGATAACTTCTTCATCATAACTCCAATGATATTGATTCAACTTCAGGGTGATTCTACACTGATTTATGAGTCCAAATCAAGCTTCTTACATCGTGATTCATTCTGGTTTTATTATGTATCAAGAAGAAATTGCCAAATCTCCAAACAGGGTAAATTGGGAATCACTTCGGGTTAAAAGTGAGGATAACTTCTTCATCATAACTCCTATGATTTGATTCAACTTCAGGGTGATTCTACACTGATTTATGAGTCCAAATCAAGCTTCTTACATCGTGATTCATTCTGGTTTTATTAGTATCAAGAAGAAATTGCCAAATCTCCAAACAGGACAAACTGGAATCACTTCGGTTTAAAAGTTGGATAACTTCTTCATCATAACTCCAATGATATTGATTCAACTTCAGGTGATTCTACACTGATTTATGAGTCCAAATCAAGCTTCTTACATCGTGATTCATTCTGGTTTTATTAGTATCAAGAATATATTGCCAAATCTCCAAAACAGGGCAAACTGGAATCACTTCGGTTAAAAGTGGGATAACTTCTTCATCAATAAGTCCTAATGATATTGATTCAACTTCAGGATGATATCTCAACTGATTTATGAGTCCAAATCAAGCTTCTTACATCGTGATTCATTCTGGTTTTATTAGTATCAAGAAGAAATTCCAAATCTCCAAACAGGCAAACTGGAATCACTTCGGTTAAAAGTGGGATAACTTCTTCATCATAACTCCTATGATATTGATTCAACTTCAGGGTTGATTTACACTGATTTATGAGTCCAAATCAAGCTTCTTACATCGTGATTCATTCTGGTTTATTAGTATCAAGAAAGAAATTGCCCAAATCTCCAAACAGGCAAACTGGAATCACTTCGGTTAAAAGTGGGATAACTTCTTCATCATAACTCCAATGGATATTGATTCAACTTCAGGGTGATTCTACACTGATTTATGAGTCCAAATCAAGCTTCTTACATCGTGATTCATTCTGGTTTTATTGTATCAAGAAGAAATTGCTCAAATCTCCAAACAGGCAAACTGGAATCACTTCGGTTAAAAGTGGGATAACTTCTTCATCATAAGTCCAATGATATTGATTCAACTTCAGGGATGATTCTAACTGATTTATTGAGTCCAAATCAAGCTTCTTACATCGTGATTCATTCTGGTTTATATTGTATCAAGAAGAAATTGCCAAATCTCCAAACAGGGTAAACTGGAATCACTTCGGTTAAAAGTGGGATAAACTTCTTCATCATAACTCCAATGATATTGATTCAACTTCAGGGATGATTCTACACTGATTTATGAGTCCAAATCAAGCTTCTTACATCGTGATTCATTTCTTGGTTTATTAGTATCAAGAAGAAATTGCCAAATCTCCAAACAGGACAAACTGGAATCACTTCGGTTAAAAGTGGGATACTTCTTCATCATAACTCCTATGATCTTGATTCCAACTTCAGGGTGATTCTACACTGATTATGAGTCCAAATAAGCTTCTTACATCGTGATTCATTCTGGTTTATTAGTATCAAGAATGAAATTCCCAAATCTCCAAACAGGGACAAACTGAATCACTTCGGTTAAGTGGGATAACTTCTTCATCATAAGTCCAATGATATTGATTCAACTTCAGGATGATTCTAAACTGATTTATGAGTCCAAATCAAGTTTCTTACATCGTGATTCATTCTGGTTTATTAGTATCAAGAAGAATTGCCAAATCTCCAAACAGGGCAAACTGGAATCACTTCGGTTTAAAAGGTGGGATAACTTCTTCATCATAACTCCAATGATCTTGATTCAACTTCAGGGTGATTCTACACTGATTATGAGTCCAAATCAAAGCTTCTTACATCGTGATTCATTCTGGTTTATTAGTATCAAGAATAAATTGCCAAATCTCCAAACAGGGCCAAACTGGAATCACTTCGGTTAAAAGTGGGATAACTTCTTCATCATAACTCCAATGATATTGATTCAACTTCAGGGTGATTCTACACTGATTAATGAGTCCAAATCAAGCTTCTTACATCGTGATTCATTTCTGGTTTTATTAGTATCAGAAGAAATTGCCAAATCTCCAAACAGGGCAAAACTGAATCACTTCGGTTAAAAGTGGGATAACTTCTTCATCATAACTCCTATGATCTTGAGTCAACTTCAGGGTGATTCTACACTGATTTATGAGTCCAAATCAAGCTTCTTACATCGTGATTCATTCTGGTTTTATTAGTATCAAGAAGAAATTGCCAAATCTCCAAACAGGGCAAACTGGAATCACTTCGGTTAAAAGTGGGATAACTTCTTCATCATAACTCCAATGATCTTGATTCAACTTCAGGGTGATTCTACACTGATTTATGAGTCCAAATCAAGGTTCTTACATCGTGATTCATTCTGGTTTTATTAGTATCAAGAAGAAATTGCCAAATCTCCAAACAGGGCAAACTGGAATCACTTCGGTTAAAAGTGGGATAACTTCTTCATCATAACTCCTATGATCTTGAGTCAACTTCAGGGTGATTCTACACTGATTTATGAGTCCAAATCAAGCTTCTTACATCGTGATTCATTCTGGTTTTATTAGTATCAAGAAAAATTGCCAAATCTCCAAACAGGGCAAACTGGAATCACTTCGGTTAAAAGTGGATAACTTCTTCATCATAACTCCAATGATATTGATTCAACTTCAGGGTGATTCTATACTGATTTATGAGTCCAAATCAAGCTTCTACATCGTGATTCATTCTGGTTTTATTAGTATCAAGAAGAAATTGCCAAATCTCCAAACAGGGCAAACTGGAATCACTTCGGTTAAAAGTGGGATAACTTCTTCATCATAACTCCATGATATTGATTCAACTTCAGGGTGATTCTAACTGATTATGAGTCCAAATCAAGCTTTCTTACATCGTGATTCATTCTGGTTTTATTAGTATCAAGAATAAATTGCCAAATCTCCAAACAGGGACAAACTGGAATCACTTCGGTTAAAAGTGGGATAACTTCTTTCATCATAACTCCAATGATATTGATTCAACTTCAGGATGATTCTACACTGATATATGAGTCCAAATCAAGCTTCTTACATCGTGATTCATTCTGGTTTTATTTGTATCAAGAAGAAATTGCCAAATCTCCAACAGGACAAACTGGAATCACTTCGGTTAAAAGTGGGATAACTTCTTCATCATAACTCCAATGATATTGATTTCAACTTCAGGGTGATTCTACACTGATTTATGAGTCCAAATCAAGCTTCTTACATCGTGATTCATTCTGGTTTTATTGTATCAAGAATAAATTGCCAAATCTCCAAACAGGGCAAACTGGAATCACTTCGGTTAAAAGTGGGGATAACTTCTTCATCATAACTCCAATGATATTGATTCAACTTCAGGGTGATTCTAAACTGATTAATGAGTCCATATCAAGCTTCTTACATCGTGATTCATTCTGGTTTTATTTGTATCAAGAAGAAATTGCCAAATCTCCAAACAGGCAAACTGGAATCACTTCGGTTAAAAGTGGGATAACTTCTTCATCATAACTCCAATGATATTGATTCAACTTCAGGGTGATTCTACACTGATTAATGAGTCCAAATCAAGCTTCTTACATCGTGATTCATTCTGGTTTTATTAGTATCAAGAAGAAATTGCGAAATCTCCAAACAGGGCAAACTGGAATCACTTCGGTTAAAAGTGGGATAACTTCTTCATCATAACTCCAATGATATTGATTCAACTTCAGGGTGATTCTACACTGATTATGAGTCCAAATCAAGCTTCTACATCGTGATTCATTCTGGTTTATTAGTATCAAGAATAAATTCCCAAATCTCCAAACAGGGCAAACTGGAATCACTTCGGTTAAAAGTGGGATAACTTCTTCATCATAACTCCAATGATATTGATTCAACTTCAGGGTGATTCTACACTGATTTATGAGTCCAAATCAAGCTTCTTACATCGTGATTCATTCTGGTTTTATTAGTATCAAGAAGAAATTGCCAAATCTCCAAACAGGGCAAACTGGAAATCACTTCGGTTAAAAGTGGGATAACTTCTTCATCATAACTCCAATGATATTGATTCAACTTCAGGGTGGATTCTACACTGATTAATGAGTCCAAATCAAGCTTCTTACATCGTGATTCATTCTGTTTTATTAGTATCAAGAATAATTCCCAAATCTCCAAAACAGGGCAAACTGGAATCACTTCGGATTAAAAGTGGGATAACTTCTTCATCATAACTCCTATGATCTTGAGTCAACTTCAGGGTGATTCGACACTGATTTATGAGTCCAAATCAAGCTTCTTACATCGTGATTCATTCTGGTTTTATTGTATCAAGAAAGAAATTCCCAAATCTCCAAAACAGGGCAAACTGGAATCACTTCGGTTAAAAGTGGGATAACTTCTTCATCATAAGTCCAATGATATTGATTCAACTTCAGGATGATTCTAACACTGATTTATGAGTCCAGAATCAAGCTTCTTACATCGTGATTCATTCTGGTTTTATTAGTATCAAGAAGAAATTGCCAAATCTCCAAACATGGCAAACTGGAATCACTTCGGTTAAAGTAGGATAACTTTCTTCATCATAACTCCAATGATATTGATTCAAATTCAGGGTGATTATAAACTGGAATCACTAAGGTTAAAAGTGGGATAACTTCTTCATCATAAGTCTAATGATATTGATTCAACTTCAGGATGATTCTACACTGATTTATGAGTCCAAATCAAGCTTCTTACATCGTGATTCATTCTGGTTTTATTAGTATCAAGAAGAAATTGCCAAATCTCCAAACAGGACAAACTGGAATCACTTCGGTTAAAAGTGGGATAACTTCTTCATCATAACTCCTATGATATTGATTCAACTTTCAGGGTGATTCTACACTGATTAATGAGTCCAAATCAAGCTTCTTACATCGTGATTCATTTTGGTTTTATTAGTATCAAGAATAAATTCCCAAATCTCCAAACAGGGCAAACTGGAATCACTTCGGTTAAAAGTGGGATAACTTCTTCACGATCTCTCCTATGATATTGATTCAACTTCAGGGTGATTCTACACTGATTATGAGTCCAAATCAAGCTTCTTACATCGTGATTCATTCTGGTTTTATTAGTATCAAGAAGAAATTCCCAAATCTCCAAACAGGACAAACTGGAATCACTTCGGGTTAAAAGTGGGATAACTTCTTCATCATAACCCCTATGATCTTGAGTCAACTTCAGGGTGATTCGACACTGATTATGAGTCCAAATCAAGCTTCTTACATCGTGATTCATTCTGGTTTTATTAGTATCAAGAAGAAATTGCCAAATCTCCAAACAGGACAAACTGGAATCACTTCGGTTAAAGTTGGGATAACTTCTTCATCATAACTCCAATGATATTGATTAACTTCAGGGTGATTCTACACTGATTAATGAGTCCAAATCAAGCTTCTTACATCGTGATTCATTTCTGGTTTTTTAGTATCAAGAAGAAATTGCCAAATCTCCAAACAGGGCAAACTGGAATCACTTCGGTTAAAAGTGGGATAACTTCTTTCATCGTAACTCCTATGATCTTGATTCAACTTCAGGGGTGATTCTACACTGATTAAATGAGTCCAAATCAATGGCTTCTTACCATCGTGATTCTGATGTGATCATGGACCGGATCACTAAGGAGGACAAATGGAGTGTCTAGTGAGCCACCATGAAGTCCACAATGCATCAACCACTTGGGTGAGGATGCTCTAGCCATTCCTGAAGGTCCCATGACTCGTTCAAGAGTCAAGGAAGCTCAAAGAGAATGTTGGGTGGATTACTTCACTTCACATCCACAACAAGAAGGGTCTTGGGACAATGATGCGTCCCTAGGATGCCTTTTGGTTGATGGGAATGGATAGATCCTTGCAAGAACGAATCAGAGACTCAAGTTCTTCAAGGCGTGTGGATTGAATGGTGACACAAGAGGGATGGATGATCTCTTGATACTCCTAGATGAATGGTTGGATATTACACACCAAACTAAACACCCTAGGCTCTGGATATGACACACCAGACTCGGCACACTTCTTTTAGAGAGAGAGAGAGCCGCAAAGATGAATAAACATTGTATAGAAAGATTGGATGATTACAAAGGCTTAGGAACCCTTTAAATAGAAACCAGAGCAAACCTCTAGGGTTTCGACATGAACAAAATGAAAGAAGCAAACTATAGTTTAGTAATAAATGAAATAAATAACTTTATCTCTATTGTCTTGGACGAGTGTAGCACTTAGGTGATTTGTGTTAGAATAAGTGTGTTTAGTGTCTGGTTTGTGTGTAGAAGATGAAGAACAGGAAGAACTAGAGAGAAGGGAGAGAGTATTCGTGAGAGAGTGTAGAGAGAGAGAGAGACGAGAATAGAGAAGTGAGGAATTGTATTCCTTGCCTTAATGGTTTCTTAGGATGCATACATAAATAGGGAAACAACTTGACTAAAGAAAGAATAAACAAATGGTCTGAGTGAGGCAGAGATCAGTCTGGAAAGGCAGAGGGCTCGTCCAGCTGAGGAGAAAGTGACTGGTTGGCTCGTCCAGCTGAGGAGAAAGCGACTGGTCCTTTATGTCTCTCTCATCTGTTTAAACCTTAACTACACATGTGATCTCCTTCTGTCTTGACTCCAACGGACACCTTTCCCTTTCTCAAGCTTAGGCAGATGTTTGAATAAGTCTTTCCCGGTTAGACTCTCCTCTTGTGTGCCGTGCAAGTCAAGTTAGGTCTAGGTGGTGTACGGACTTGTACGGATGGTTCTTCTCTTGATCATCCAGACTGCTTCTCTCATCTTGATCTCTTAACTCTTGCCATTCATTTCTTCATGTCAACATTGCATCCTCTTGTTTATTGCTTCATGTTCACACTCCCCCTCAAGCTTGACTATGGGGAACCAGTCAAGCTTGGATACCATGAAGCATTCCCTCATTAAAACCTTACTTGGAAAAACCACTAGGGATAAAAACCAAGCAAGGAAAAAGAGTAGAATACTTCATGGCAAGAGGATCAGTGACATGTGAGGTCTATGAGTCCAAGTCTAGGGTGAATGGACTCACAAACCTTGGTGCTGGCTGCCTTAGTGAATATATCAGCCAGTTGATCTTCACTTCTGGTATAGCATGGGAGAATGACTTGATGTTCCACTGCTTGCCTGACCTTATGGCAATCCACCTCTATATGCTTGGTTCTCTCGTGGAATACTGAGTTGGATGCAATGTGTATGGCTGCCTGATTATCACAGTGCATTGTCATGGGTGTAGTGATCTCTATACCCAAGTCCTTTAGCAAACCCTTGATCCATATGAGTTCACTAGTTAGCTTCCTCATAGATCGGTATTCTGCCTCAGCACTTGAGCAAGATACCACCTTCTGCTTCTTGCTTTTCCATGTGACTAAGTTTCCTCCAATGAATGTGCAATAGCCTGTGGTTGATCTTCTATCAACTCTGTCTCCAGCCCAATCAGCATCACAATATCCTACAACTTCAGTACTCTTGTTGCACGCCATCCACACACCTTGACCAGGAGCTTCTCTTAGGTATCTCAAGATCCTCTCCACCATATTCCAGTGATGAACTTTGGGGTCTTGCATGTGTTGACTCACTTGGTTCACAGCAAAGCACACATCTGGACGAGTGATGGTTAGGTAGATTAGCTTTCCAACCATCCTTCTATACTTCTTGACATCTTCAAAGGATGTATCTTCAAACTCCCCCTCTCGCAGTACCTTGTAGCCTTCTTCCAATGGGGTTTTGGCCTGTCTCCCTCCAAGGTTTCCTGCCTCATTTAAGATATCAAGTGTGTACTTCCTTTGGGATAAGAAAAGCCCCTCTTTAGATCGGCATATTTCAATCCCAAGGAAGTACTTTAACTCTCCTAAATCCTTAATATCAAATGCTGTTTTAAGAAAGGTTTTAGTTGAGATGATACCTCCCTTGTCACTACCAGTGATGATAATGTCATCTACATAGACAAGAATGACCACCATTCCTTGCTGGCTGGTTAGTGTGAAGAGTGTATGATCAGCTTCAGACTTCACAAAGCCTTTTCCATTGAGTGTTGTGCTCAACTTGTGATACCAGGCCCTTGGTGATTGCTTCAATCCATAGATTGCCTTCTTTAGTCTTAGGACATTTCCTGGTTTTACAAGGCTCTCTAGGCCAGGAGGTGGTCGCATGTACACTTCATCTTCCAACTCTCCTTGTAGGAATGCATTCTTCACATCCATTTGCCATAGTTCCCATTCCAAGTTAACAGCAATGGAGAGAACAATTCTTATTGTATGAAGTTTAGCCACTGGTGCAAATGTATCAATGTAGTCCTCTCCATAAGTTTGAGTGAATCCCCTTGCTACTAGTCTAGTCTTCTTCCTCTCTGGTTTCCCATTTGCTAGATACTTGATGGTGAAGATCCATCTACTTGTTACTGCCTTCTTGCCTTTTGGGAGTTCAGCTTCATACCATGTATCATTTGCTATCATAGCATCAGTCTCTTTCCCTACTGACTCTCTCCACTCCTCATGTTCCATGGCTTCCTGATATGACCTTGGTATCCATTCTTGATCCAACTCACTGATGAAGGCTTGATGTTCTTCTGGATACTGAGCCATAGAGCATGTTGCACTGATTGGTTGAGCTACTGCCTCAGCATTGAAGTATACTCTTGTGTTGATCCAGTTTGATGCAGGGTTCCTGATCCTTGTACTTCTTCTCAGAGGTTGTATCTGATCAGGTTCTGCCTCTGCCTCATTTGTTTCACTTGAATCTTCTGGTTGAGTCACATTTTCTGTGTCTGATGGCGACTCATCTTGATCATGAGCCATTGAGTTTCCTTCAGGATGTATTGTGTCATTGCCCCCCTCAGGATCAGGATGAGTAGCTTGAATGTTTTCCTCAGCAGGTTCCTCACCATGAGCTGAGTTTTCCTTGTTCTCCATAGGTTCTTGTGGCAGATTGATGCCAAGATTCTCTAGAATCACCCTCAGGTTGTTGGCTCTATCAGAGGCAGAGTGAGATAGGTCCTTGAGTTCACTCCAACTCTTCTCATCATAATAGGCTTTTGATTCCACAAATCTGACATCCCTGGAGATTAGAACTTTCCTAGTGGCTGGGACATAGCACTTGTATCCCTTCTGAGTTGGTGAGTAGCCAATGAACATAGCTTTGGTGCTCTTAGCCTCCAGTTTGTTTCTTAGTTCACCTGGGATCAAAACAAAACACATACACCCAAACACACGCAAGTGATCTATAGAGGGTCTAGTGTTGTTGAGTACCTCATAAGGTGATTTATCATTGAGGACTTTTGTGGGGATTCTGTTGATCAAGTAAGAAGCCGTGACAACTGCATCTCCCCATAGCCTTTTAGGCACATTCATGTGGAACATCATGCTCCTGGCCACCTCCATTAGATGTCGATTTTTCCTCTCTGCCACACCATTTTGTTGAGGCGTGTAGGGGCAGCTAGTCTGATGGATGATGCCTTGTGTTGCAAGGTGTTGTGTGAAGGCTGTGCTGGTATATTCTCCTCCATTGTCTGACCTAAAGATCTTAATCTTGGCATGAAAGTGATTAGCAACATAACTTTGAAAGTTCTTAAAAGCTTCTAGTACCCTGTCCTTTGATTTTAACAGTGTTAACCAAGTGTACTTAGATTTTTCATCTATAAATGTCACAAAGTATTTATGTTGTTCTCTAGATTCACAGGGTGCTGTCCACACATCAGAATGAACTAGATCAAAGCAATTAT
Source organism: Moricandia moricandioides (assembly GCA_905132885.1). NCBI lineage: Eukaryota > Viridiplantae > Streptophyta > Magnoliopsida > Brassicales > Brassicaceae > Moricandia > Moricandia moricandioides. Next base: position 37,655 of record CAJHQQ010003440.1, read on the forward strand.
CATAGATGGTCATGGATTTAGGAAACACAGATTTGCAATGTTTTCCTAAGATACAAGCCTCACAATCACTTTTAAAATAAATACTAGGCAACATGATGTTCAAGGCACGAGAATGAGGATGTCCTAGTCTAGCATGCCATATTACATCTTTAGGGAATTCAGAAACAGAATTTAAAGCACAAGATAAATCAGAAGCTAGCATTGTGTTCTCAAGTAAGTACAAGTCTCCCTTGGTTCCACCTTTGCCCAGCAACTTACTAGTCTCAATATCCTGAAAATAAACCTCATTAGGAGTGAATGTAACATGACAATTCAAGTCAGAGGTGACTTTCTTAACCGACAGAAGATTAGATGCAAAGGTTGGCATATAGAAAGCCTTAGACACTTTGTCAAACAATTGTAAATCACCTATACCTTTTATTGGTACCCTATCTCCATTAGCTATCATGACACTGCCTAAGGCTGGTTTTATATTGGTAATCAGGTTTGAATCACTAATCATATGGTGTGATGCACCTGAATCTATTACTACAGGTCTAGCAGTGTCTAATCTATTCATGGAAGTACCAGCAATATAAGATGCATTAAGTGAGATACCAAGGGTATTAGGGATACCAGAGTTTTCTTTTAAGGCCTTGATGAGAGCCTCTAGATCAGATCTTTTGATGGTCTCATCCTGATTAGTCCTTGCTGTGGAGTAAGAAGAAGTTGTCGCCAAGGCCTTTCCCATACCAGTGTTGGTGCACGTTGAGAGGCATCCAGAGGGAGTCACTGGTTCAGCTCCATCATTTGAGAAGTGAGCTCTAGCCTCCTGGTACTGATTCCTTTGCTCCTTGAACTTATTTGGTTTCAAATGGGGATGGAGTATCCAGCATTTGTCCTTCATGTGACCCTTCTTTTTGCAATGATCACATATCAAGGTCTTCCTATCATCATACTTGTAAACTCCTTTGTTTGCTACTGGTCCCTCAGCTTGATTGCTCATGACCAGCTCACCTTTGCCTCCAAATAGACCCAGGGATCCTTGCTCCTTTTGTATCTGAGCACAAACTTCTTCCAGGCTTGGTAGCTTGTCAGCTCGCAGTATGTGTTTGATTAGGTCATTGTAGGTTGAACTAAGAGTGAGAAGTAACCCAAAGACCTTATCTTGCTCACGCCTTTCATTCAAGGCTGCTGGTTCAGTTGTGTGTGGTCTGAGCATCTCCAACTCAGCCCAAAGGGACCTGAACTTGCCAAAATGAACCGTGAAGTCCACATCTTCTTGGCTGAGAGAGTTGATGGCCTTCTTTACTTCAAAAACTCGAGTAAGGTTAGAGATGTTTCCATAAACCTTGTAGAGAGTTTCCCATAAGTCTTTTGAGCTTTCACAGTATGAATAAGCTTCCAAAATGGCTGGATCCAGAGAGTTTTGGATGAGAGAAAGCACCATGAGATCCTCCTGAGCCCATTTGCCTTCATCCACCACAACTATCTCCTTTCCATCTTCTCCTTGGATGGTCTGTTTTGGAGCTTCTCCGGTTGAGACATGGCTCCATAAACCTCTTCCTCCAAGGGCAGTTTTCACCAATCTAGACCATAGAAGGTAGTTTACCCCCTTCAGAGTCACAGGAATGGTCGCAAGTTTGGTGTTCTCCATCTTCTTCTGCTATTAACCGCTGGGTAATAGGGTGTGCCTTGAAGAAAATCGACAAGAGAATAGAGCAGAGTGCTTTGCGGAAGTAGAGAAAGGTTTCAAGAGCTTAGAGGCTCTGATACCATGTTAGAATAAGTGTGTTTAGTGTCTGGTTTGTGTGTAGAAGATGAAGAACAGGAAGAACTAGAGAGAAGGGAGAGAGTATTCGTGAGAGAGTGTAGAGAGAGAGAGAGACGAGAATAGAGAAGTGAGGAATTGTATTCCTTGCCTTAATGGTTTCTTAGGATGCATACATAAATAGGGAAACAACTTGACTAAAGAAAGAATAAACAAATGGTCTGAGTGAGGCAGAGATCAGTCTGGAAAGGCAGAGGGCTCGTCCAGCTGAGGAGAAAGTGACTGGTTGGCTCGTCCAGCTGAGGAGAAAGCGACTGGTCCTTTATGTCTCTCTCATCTGTTTAAACCTTAACTACACATGTGATCTCCTTCTGTCTTGACTCCAACGGACACCTTTCCCTTTCTCAAGCTTAGGCAGATGTTTGAATAAGTCTTTCCCGGTTAGACTCTCCTCTTGTGTGCCGTGCAAGTCAAGTTAGGTCTAGGTGGTGTACGGACTTGTACGGATGGTTCCTCTCTTGATCATCCAGACTGCTTCTCTCATCTTGGTCTCTTAACTCTTGCCATTCATTTCTTCATGTCAACATTGCATCCTCTTGTTTATTGCTTCATGTTCACAATGGGGTCTTTACTCTTTTTCCCTTATCAAAGGTTTTATCCCAAAAAGGGTTTTCCTTTGGTGAGGTTTTTAATGAGGAAGATCTCATGACATTCCAAGCTTGACTTGTTCCACATGGTCAAGCTTGAGGGGGAGTGTTGTTCTGAGTGAATAAAGAAGGGGATGAGAGCACTTAGTCTAAGGAATGAGATCAAGGAGGAGTTGGTGCAAAGTTGGGGCAAGTGTACGGACAGTACGGACTGTACGGCCGACTGTACAGATCACTTGACCCAAAACCTCTTTTGCTCAACCAAGAAGACATTTTGGTAATGTGCAAAATCAGGGCAAGTTGTACGGATGGTATGTGGCCGTACAGTTTATCACTTGTGCCCTAAGGAGTCCAAACGTGGAAGGCAAGGAAGTAAGAAGGTGAGGTAAATGCGTGAAAGGTTAAAAGGAAGGTTAACTTATGTTGGCTCAGTAAAGAAGGAGGATAAGGTTCCGGATAAGGAAGAGGAAGGCTTGACCTTGACAGCCTGTCTACGAGCTGGAAAGGAGAAAGGATCAAGTCAAGATGCCAAAGGCATCTAGCCTTCTCAGCCAAGTATTCAAATTAGGCGCTCCTACTCCCTAAGTGTGTCCACGTTAACCATTTGCTTACCATTCCTTTAATGACCGTTTATGGCTTAGATTAGGTCTCCCTCTCTCTATATATTGTAACACATACTCAGAATAATAAAGAAAGCAAACATTTTCAATGATACTCTCTCTCGTTCTCTCTCTCTCTCTCTTGTTCATCATGAACCCTAATCTCTAAAGCTCGGATTCTCTTCATTCTTCTCTTAGTCTCGCATTCTTATCTCTTCTACTCTAAAAATCACACAACAAAGATAGAATCCTTTCCAGTTCTAGTTCTAGGCAAACCAACAATAAAGTCCATAGATATGTCATTCCAGGGATGGTGTGGAATGGGCAAAGGAGTATACAAACCCTGGTTTTGAACTTGGGACTTGGCATGCTTGCAAGTAGCACACCTTCCACAGATTCTCTCCACATCTCTCTTCATGTGCGGCCAATAGAAGTGATTCTGTAAAACTTTCAAGGTCTTGGCAATCCCAAAGTGTCCCATTAGACTGCCCCCATGGGATTCCCTGACAAAAAGATCTCTCAAAGAACAATTAGGCACACACAATCTATTGTCATAAAACAAATAGCCTTCCTTTCTAAAGTAATGCCCTGAAGCAAACTTAGCACATGAAGTGTGAGAATAGACAAAACAGAGTGTGAGGATGAAGTAGAAACAGAGTATGGGCGATTTAGGGTGAAAGAGAATGGGAGATGTTCTGAGTAAATAAAGAAGAGGATGAGTGCACTTAGTCTAAGGAATGAGATCAAGGAGGAGTTGGTGCAAAGTTAGGGCAAGTGTACGGACAGTACGGACAGTACGGACAGTACGGCCGACTGTACGGACCACTTGACCCAAACTCACTTTTGCTAAACCAAGAAGACATTTTGGTGATGTGCAAAACTAGGGCGAGTTGTACGGATGGTACCTGACCGTACACACCTTTATCCGTACAAGGCAAAGGAGTTAACTTGGGTGGCAAGGAGAAAGGAAGGCAAGGTAAAAGAGTGCAAAGGTAAAGGAGAGGTTAACTTGATGGTCACTCGGTAAAAGAAGAAGGAGACTCGCCGGATAAGGCTTGACCAAGACAGGCTGGCTCATGCTGGAAAGGAGAAGGGATCTAGTCAAGATGCCAAAGGCATCAAAGCCCTCTCAGCCAAGCGTTCAAACCAGGCGCGCCTTTCTTCCTTAGTGTGTCCACGTTACCCCATTACTCACCATACTCTCTTATGACCGTTTGTGGATTAGATTAAGTCCTCTACTCTATATATTGTAACTTATGCTCAGAGTAATAAACTAAGCAAACATTTTCGATGATACTCTCTCTCGTTCTCTCTCTCTCTCTCTCTTGTTCATCATGAACCCTAATCTCTAAAGCGTGGATTCTCTTCATTCTTCTCTTAATCTCGCATTCTTATCTCTTCTACTCTAAAAAATCTCATGGTATCAGAGCCAGGTTGCTCATATCCTGGTGTTTGAAATTCTCTTTCTTTCATCTTCATTTCGTGTTCAAACTGTTCTTGAGAGATGGAAGGAAACAAGATAGTGGTGACGGTTCCGGTTACACTTAAAGGTGGTGGAAACTACCTGTTGTGGTCTCGCTTAGTGAAGACTGCGGTTGGGAGCAAGGGTTTGTGGAGTCCATGTGTCTGATGGAGCTCCAAAACCAGTTGCTGACAAGGACAAAGGCACAGAAGAATCGGCGCTTGCTGATCAACAGAAGTGGATTCAAGATGACATGATGGTTCTAACCATGATTCAAGGGTCTCTAGATGCATCTATCCTTGAAGCATACAGCTACTGTGAGACGCCAAAGGATCTATGGGAGACTCTCCAGAAGATCTATGGAAACACATCCAATCTGAGCCGGGTGTTTGAGCTAAAGAGGGCTATCAACACACTTGCGCAAGAAGAGGTGGAGTTTACTAAACACTTGGGAAAGTTCAGGGCTTTATGGTCTGAACTAGAGATGCTCAGACCCAACACCACTGATCAAGATATCCTCATGGAGAGGCGTGAGCAAGATCAGGTGTTTGGATTACTCTTGACTCTGAATCCAGCCTTCAATGATTTGATTAAACACATACTGAGATCCTCAAAGCTTCCAACCTTAGAGGAAGTATGTGCTCAAATCCAGAAGGAGGAAGGGTCCTTGGGATTGTTTGGTGGTAAGGGGGAACTCTCTCTTGTTAACAAAGCAGAGGCTGTTCAAGCTAACAAAGCTATGTACAGACCAGATGAAAGGAGAAGTGGTGAGGATAGAAGGTTTGGAGGGAACTGTGATCATTGCAAGAAGCCGGGTCATAAGAGGAGCCAATGCTGGATACTCCATCCTCATCTCAAGCCTGCGAAGTTCATGAGGGATAGAGATGCAAGAGCCCACCTCTCATCAGAAACAAGTGAAGCTGGTCCATCTGGAGCTAGTTCAACAATGCGTGAGGGTGAAGGAAAGGCCTTAGCTTCTCAGCACACACCAGTGAAGAGCATGGAGCATGAACTGGTCAGGAGATCAGACATTGATGCTCTAATCAAAGCTCTCAAGGAGAATGGTAATGTATCTGGTAACCCCTTAGGGTACTCCTATGCTGCATATAACATAATGAATATCCCTGGTGAATCATATGTTGCATCTCAATGGCTTAAGAACCTTAGTCATTTAGAACATACTCTTGAAATGCCGAGTTCCCGTACTGCTCATAACATAGGTAAACCTCTAATAGTTGATTCAGGAGCATCTCATCATATGATCAGTGACTATAGTCTTATAAAGAACATAGAACCTGCTCATGGTCATGTAATGATTGCAAATGGAGATAGAGTAGCCATAAAAGGAATAGGCACATTAAGATTGTTTGACAAGGATTCTAAAGCCTACTATATGCCTGAATTCACATCTAATCTTCTATCTGTTAAGAAATGTGTAACTGATTTACATTGCAATGTCATATTCAGTCCTAATGATGTGAAGTTTCAGGATATTGAGAGCCATAAGTTGATTGGAAAGGGAGTTGCAAGAGGAGACCTCTATATGTTGGAAGACACTGATCCCATTTCTAGTCTTTGTTACTCGTTTAGTTCTACTTCAGTATTGAATAAAAATGCATTATGGCATGCTAGATTTAGGACATCCACATGTTAGATGATGCGTCCCTAGGATGCTCTTTGGTTGATGGGAATGGATAATCCTTGCAAGAACGAATCAAAAGACTCAAGTCCTTCAAGGCGTGTGGATTGGATGGTGACACAAGAGGGATGGATGATCTCTTGATACTCCTAGATGAATGGTTTGGATATTACACACCAAACTAGACACCCTTAGGCTCTGGATATGACACACCAGACTCGGCACACTTCTTTTAGAGAGAGAGAGAGCCGCAAAGATGAATAAACTTGTATAGAAAAGATTGGATGATTACATAAGGGTGTAGAGAACCCTTTAAATAAGA